>BQNB010028844.1:0-11373 GCA_026074375.1 Tanacetum coccineum
CTTTTGCCTTGGTCAAGGGCATTCGGTCAGGATCTGTATTAGGGTTGCTATATAAGTGTATACTATCACACGAATCAGTTATCCTTTAATGTTATGATTGATCTATGATTAGGTTTCATGCAAACATGACAGAATTACTACATTTTAAGAATAAGTCAACTAAGGCCACACGTCAAAAATCAACTTAAAGTAGTCAACATGACATTTCCAATGGAACTTAGGACACACATTTAATTACAGAGCAGTAAATGAACATTCAAGCATGGCAAATGAAGTTATATGGCTTTAAACACAAGATTACACAAAAAAAATTAAAATTTTGGGCAGAGTTTCTTTTCGTAATTTGGCATATTTCGCTTGATAAATGTACCTGTACATGTTTCGCTTGAACAAACTTTAAACATTTTTCTCTCAGACAACAACATACATATTTCGCTTAGACAAGACTGACATGTTTCGCTTAGATGAAACAAACATGTTTCGCTTAGAACGAGTTTGACATGTTTCGCTTTATTCACCTAAACATGTTTCGCTCAATTCAAAGTTACTTAACACACTTTTTATCAATCTAAAACCCTTAAGCAAATCAAGCAAACATCACAAATGCAATCATAGCAACACAGAAACATCAACCACACACAACAACATTTTGAGCATCTTAATTAAGAATTCGAGCACATTAAAAAGAGATTCTCATGGCAAACTTGTTAAGGACAACTTGGGAGGCTAAGAACACATGTCAAGGTTCTCTTATCATAACAAAAACACTTTGAGCACATTATACAAGCATTACATATACCATTTTCAACCTAGCGCACCTAAGAATTGAATTTTCCAAGTAAAAAGGTTCAATGGAAGCTTAAACCAGTTCGAATAGCATAAGAACACTTATACAATGCTGCTTAAAAAAACCCATAACTATTCAAACTACAAAACCATGTTTCGCTTTATTCTTCAAACAAGAATCATCATTTCTCTTAAATCTGTTTCTAACGCAGCTTAGTCGCACCCTAACGCACAAAACCCCCTAATTTAACAAAAACTACAACTTTTAACTTATGAACGAATAGGAATGAATCTTTTGCCTTAAAACCACTTTTGAATTTTTGAATTTGAATAAAGCGAAATGTGTTTGTGAGAAATATGTGTGATTGGTTTTGTGAAACTGAGAGCGAAATGTGTTTGTGATTATGTTTAACCGTTTTAAGTTTCAGAGATGGCAAGAATAGTCTTTGTAGTTTCAGTGTCTTTCTATTTTTCTTTTTAAACTTAATATAAAGTCTGACTAGGTTATAAAAAGGACACATGTAGCCCCTTAATGTTATAACTAGGATTCTAAGTCCTAAATTTTTGCCATTTAGTCCCTAAAAATTAACTTCAATAACATATTTAAGCCCAATTGAGTTACGAATACATTAACCCCCCTTTGATTGATAATCCGTTATTGAAAAACCTTTTTCCATTTTACTCCGTGATGATATTTTGAAAGATCATTTTTGAAAGAATTTGACTATTTCTCCCCCTCAAATAATGTCCCGTTTTCTATTTAAAGAGCTGTAGACATTGTTTGAGTGATAGAAAATTCTTTGAAAATCTTTTTGAAATGAGAAACTGATCTGATTAATTATTTTTCATAAAACAACACCAGTAAAAACAAGATTTATCTCGTTTACATAAATAAATGCACTGACATGTACACTTATTTGAAATAGGAAGCACGGGTGTGTTGCAAAGTAAACACAAGCCTTTGAATGAATATAAAGTAATTCATTCCCGAGAAAAATTCATTTCCCATTGTGAGGCCAAATTCTCTTTTTGAAATACTTGCCTTTAAGATGATGACCGGGTTGCTATCTGAAATAATAGCAAACCATATGACATATTTTCTATTCGAACTTTATTTACAGCTTTGTACCATAATTGAATGGCATTTCTGAAGCCGTAAATATTAGCGATTCTAGAAAACATGTCATGAAAACCTATTTTTGTATTTTTTTTTTCTGATTTTTTTTTAATTTTGTATTTTCTTTTTATGATTTTATATTTTTATATTTTGTTTTTGAAAAAGTTTATAAAAAATAAAAAATCTTTTTGGGTTTTCTGATTTTCTTATATACATATATTACACAGGATATTTCACGAGTTACCACCATTACTCGTCTTCCTCCTCTGTCAGACGTTTTAGCGTTTCTGGAGACATACTTCTCAGACCCAGCTTTTCGATCAAGAAGTTGAATCTTTCTCTTGGAAACGTTTTGGTGAAGATGTGAGCCAGTTGATATTCCGTCCGAACAAAGTAAAGTTCCCCTATCACATTCTCCACCTGCTCCTTTATAAAATGGTAGCGTACATCGATGTGCTTTGCTCTTGAGTGTTGAACATTGTTGCAGCATAGAGCAATTGCACTTTTGTTGTCGCAGTACAGAGGAAACTTATTGAATTGAAAGCCATAATCTGTTAGCTATGAACGCATCCATAGGATTTGAGCACAACACCCAGATAAGGCAATATATTCAGCCTCTGTACTCGATATCGCAGTGCTCTTTTGCTTCTTGGAAGACCATCTAACAAGTTTATCACCTAAGAATTGAGCGCTTCCTGACGTACTGCGTCTAATGTCTCGACACCCTACGTGATATGCGTCTACATATGCTGTTAGAGACATATCGGTATCCTTCGAGTACCAGAGTCCCATGTTAATGGTACCCTTTAGGTATTGAAATATCCGTTTAACTGCATTTAAGTGCTTTTCGGTAGGCTTTGCTTGATACTGGGCACATAAGCAAACTGCATAAATAAGGTCGGGTCTACTGGATGTCAGATACATGAGGGATCCAATCATGCCACGGTAAAGTGTAGCATCAGCCGGTGTCCCCTGTAGATCCTTATTAAGTTTATTCTTTTCAACCATAGGTGTGTCTACAAAATCACTAGATAGCAAACCATATTTTTTAATAATTTCATAAGCATATTTTGATTGGTTTAGGAAGATGCCTTTGGGACTTTGAGATATTTGTAATCCTAAAAAGAATGACATCTGCCCCATCATTGACATCTTAAACTTAGTGGTCATCTGATTAGCAAACTCATTACACAAAGCAGTATTAGTGGATGCAAGTATTATATCATCAACATAAATTTATACCAGCAATAAGTCATTTCCTGCTTTTCGTGTAAAGAGTGTCGGATCAACTACACCTTTAGAGAAATGTTGTGAGATGAGGAAACTTGACAGCATGTCTTACCATGTAGGCGGTGCTTGTTTGAGACCGTAAAGGGCCTTTTTGAGCTTGTACACATGTGATGGACATTCCTGATCAACAAATCTTTCTGGTTGAGAAACATAGACCTCTTCCTTGAGCTCGCCATTTAAGAATGTCGTTTTGACATCTATTTGGAAAATCATCATATTCTTGTTGGTTGCATTTACTACGAAGATATTGATGGCCTCTATTCTTGCAACCGGTACAAATGATTCCTCGAAATCGATTCCTTCTTTTTGACTGAACCCATGAGAAACTATTCTAGCCTTATTCTTTAGTAGCCCGCCAAATTCATCTATCTTGACCTTATAAATCCATTTAAGTTTAATCAACATGACTTTGTCTGGACACGGCACCAATTCCTAAACTTGTAGTCTTTTAAATTCATGAATTTCTTCTTGCATTGCATCGATCCATGATGGTTTGGTCATTGCTTGTTTGAAGTTCTTTAGTTCTAAAGAAGTTAGGAAGGCATTAAAGTAACACCACATGGCGTCGGTTTTGAGTTGCTTTCTGGTGGAGACAGATCAAGAAGGATCACCGATCATGTTTGCTATTAGATGATCCTTAGTCCATCTACCAATCATTTCAAAAAGAGTATGGGAGGGTCTTACATTAGATGATGATCCTTGAGAAGTCGAATCTTCATGAAGAGATTCGTGAAGAGGATTATCATGAAATAGTAGTGTTTTAGGGGATTTTTCAACACCTTGAGAAATAATTAGAGAATTTTCTTGATCTTTTGTTGATGGGATACTTGATGATGGTGCATCTTGGCCAATAGACGTAGACACAAGTGAATCGGCTATTTTAAAAGTTCTTGGTGTAGCAGCAACTGGAACTGTAGAGACAGCAATAGTTGGAGGATTGAAGTATTCATCGAACAAGGGTTGGAACAAAGTATCCCAATCATCTCTTTTTGGTGGATTACAAGGTTGTTGAGGAATAATGTTTGGTACGAGTCCTGAACTGGATGTTGCAGGAGTCATAACTTGAAGCCCGAGTCCTGAACCGAATTGTTCAAAAGCCATTGTTGTCAGCTCATCAAACGTCACATCAATTGTTTTTATAATTTTTCGGGTTCTCCTGTTATAGATTCTGAAAGCTTTATTTTTTGGCGCGTATCTAACAAAAATACCAATATCAGCCTTTGCATTTAGTTTACCCAAGTCTTCACTGTTATTGGTCGGATAACATAGTGAACCAAAGACATGAAAGAATGATAAATCTGGTTTCTTGTCGTGCATTAGCTCATATGGAGTTTTGTTGTATCAGAGACGAATCAGAGAATGATTTTGGGTATAACAAGCTGTGTTGATTGCTTCGGCCCATAGAAACAGATGAGCTTTTAAAAATATCAACATAGTATGGCAGCTTCCATATGAGTTGAGTTTCATCTTTCGACAACACCATTTTTTTAGGAGTGCGAGCAACTGAAGTTTGATGCAAAATGTCAACATTTTCATAAAAATCACAAAGAGTCTGATTAACAAATTCAGTTCCATTATTTTCTTCTAACATTACGGACTGTGGCATTTGATGACATCAAATAACGTATATTTTATAGCATCATTTATCCCATGTTATTAACCCATTTTGTATAGTTATTGCAAAGAATTGTTACTTAATCGTTTATATTTGAGAATTGCAGTAATTATGGAGTTATTGGTGAAAGTTAGAAAAAGGCGCGTATAACACCCCCATTTTTGACATATAGCAGCAAAAGCTAATCTGGGGTATTATATCATAGTACAATAGTCATAATCATAGAAAACGACTCAAAAGAGACATTTTTAAAAGATAAGTTATCATTCATTATTTCATCAGAGTTTTTAAAAACAGAGGTCCCAAAATCTAAATGAAAACATAAAGTTTAAATGATAACAGTTTAGCCATCTTCAAGTCCGTGCCACTCCGTGCCATAAGTTGCTCAATTACCTGAGATAAACATGCTAAAAAGGTCAACACAATGGTTGAGTAAAATTCAATATGTTATGGTAAACAGTTTTGAATACAATTTCGAATAGTGGTTACGTTGTTTATACACCCTTAAGTGTAATAATTGCAATGAGTACAATTAATAAGAAAAACAGTATTTTGCCCTAAAGCTCATGCACCGAAGATGGTAAATATGGTAACTATGGAACCTTTGAGATAATCAATAATCACAAATAAGTTTGCCCCAACGGGTGCCTTTTTTGCCAAACACCCGCATAGTTAGTTACAAATAAAGTTCGTTTGGTTTACCAGAAAGGTATAGGACAGAAGCCAACGGGAAGGCCATTCCAAAATAGATCTATTCCACAGCTTCAGCGCGTACTCCGAAAAGTAATTAACTTTCATGAAGTGTGTCTAATGGCAAAAGTAAGGAGTTAAGCCAATAATATATCAAGGAAGGGGCATGAATAGCATAACAGTTGGAAAAATACTCCGTATTCATGGTTTATAGCATGTATCCCCCCCCAACCCCCCCCCCCCTCCGCGGATTATGAAAACATTAGAATATTAAAATGGAGGCTAATGAACACACCTTAACAAGGGGAAATCAGATAAAGGGCAAAAGTATATCAAAGTGAAAGTAACGTCGCTCGTCACACACCCTGGGTAATATATCATGTTCTTAGTTGATTGTTTAATTTTTCAACAACTTTACAGAGTAACATTTATATTTGATTTATTATTTATTTGGAAATTATTGTATCACTGTTCGGAAAGCCATAAATTCAAAAGGTCATGTAATAATCGTTTGAGAGTAGGTCCTGACACTTTAAATCATAATCCATCAAACTCATCAAAACGTATTACCTAACTGAACATCCTCACATGAAGCTCCCTAGTAAAACACGTGATACGATAAAATTTAAGTTTCTTCCAAGAAGTTAGTCGATGATAAATTACGTTAAATATATAACGTAATTGTTTTATAATGCGTCGATCGTTGATTAATAATGATAATTGTGTCGGGTTTTAATAAAATCAGGTTATATAATATTAATATATATTTTTATAATTTATATGAAAATATTATATTTTATATTTTTAAGTTTGAAAAAATGGCAATATATACCCTTGGTTTATAAACTTTTACAAGTTTAGTCCTTTATATATAAAATATATATAATTTAAACCTTTAATTTTAGAACTTGGCAAAATAGGTCCTTATAGTTATAATTTTAGAATAATGACATTCTCAGCCCCTCTAGTTATAAATTTTAGAAAGTTACGATATATACCCCTATGCATGAAAACATTTGCAAATCAAGTCCAAAAAGCCATGCAAGCTTATTTTAGGGTTCCAAATGATATTTGCAGGTTATAGGTTATTCGAAGAAGCTAAATTAAGATTTTCTAATGTAACAAAAGTTTAAAAAAAGGATTCGTTAGATAGAAAATCAGAACGATTCATTTTTAGGGTTTTAATAAAAAACGCATGGGTTTAAGGATTCAAGGTTTTAACAAGAGTTCATATATGATCTTAAGAGTATTATGAAGATTCTAATACTGATTATAAGCTTATTGAACAAGATTTTGAGCTTACTTGAGCTAAAATGGGTCGAAATAGGGTTTTCGGGTTCGTACGCCTAGTAACGACTTCAAGGGTTCCTTTTTCTTGATTCTTGGCTTCTATTCTGAGCTTAGGGACTTCACTTGATCCTTCTTGGTCTGATTTAAGACTCCATTTGTGTTTATGATGAAATTTGAGATGTGTTTGAATGAGGGTGTATGTTTTGGCTATATATAGTGCTCAAAGAGCCTTAGTGCCCAAGTTTTAGTGTTTGATTAGTGTCATGGCTAGTTGAGGTGACTAAGGGAAGCTAGATGGTGATTAGGAAGAGCTAGGAAGGTAGCTAAGAATAGTGGAGTGGTGTGGAGGGTCACGGCTAACCACAAGGGTGACAAGTAGGTGTTTGTTTACTTGGTGGCCAAGGGAGGTGAATAAGGTGCTTGTAAGGTGCTAGGGTGGCTGCTAGGTGATGTCATGGTGATGCAAGGGAGGTGCTTGAGGTGCTTGGTTGCTTAAAATGGGTAAAAATGAAAATAAAGAGGTGTCGGGTTTGGTTTTAGTTCGGCTTAGGGTTTAGGGTTTTAAAACTAATGATTAGAGATTAGGATAGTTTGAATATGGGGTGTATTAGGGATTTTGTTTTTTATAATTTGGTGAATATAGAGGGTAATGTTAATAAATCATAAACGAAATTATAAGTTGGGGGTGTATTGTTTTTTGTTGTTTTTAAATTATTTTTGTTAAAAAATATACTTTTGTAACTTGTTATGTGATATATCCACCATACTTTAACCAATCTTTATCCTATAATTTTTACATAAACATTGACATGGAACGTTGATGATACAGTAGGCAAACACATTCATTTGAACTTACATTCATACTTAAAAAAACCTATGAACTCACCAACTTTATGTTGACACTTTTAGCATGTTTTTCTCATGTGCATTAGATGCTTGGCTTACCTTGATGTCCTTAAGAGTCAAAATTCGACAAGATTCACTTATGTGATTTCTACTTACATACAAATGATCAAATTCATTGTATTACTTTCAATATTTTTTATAATGAAGCAATTATGGAAAATGTTATATCAATTTCAAGAAAATCAACGAGATTACTTTTCAAACGACACATTTAGAGGTCGTTCTCTTGTATCTTGTGCTGTTGTATTATGAAGTAACGCCCCCAGACACATTTCCGCTGCGACATATTTTTGGGGGTGTTACAGATTGGTATCAGAGCACTGGTTATAGAGAACTAGGTTGCATATTTTACCCTAGACTATAACCGTTTTCACAAACATTGCATCACACCAAACATTTTCAAAGTGCATACACACTACTTGCTTACTTGCTTACATTACTTGTTACGTTATGTGCTTACATGACATACATATATAATATATATATGCCTACATCCCTTTGCGTATATCGTACATTTATTTATATAAGAGTTATTTATATAAATACCAGAACATCTTCTTAGACATTGCGAGTTGCACAATGGTCTCACTTCGTTCTCAGACATTGTAAGGTAAACAATGGTCTCAAAGAATATTATTTTTCTTCATAGCTTTATAAATGGTCTATAAGGGGTAAATATTTTTTTCATGACCTTATACAATATCGTATTATACGAAACTCGTTCACTGTTTGTTACATGGAATTTTATGTTATGGAATATAAGAATTACCAAGCCTTGAATGGGCCGGGACTTGTAACTAGGAGGATTGATCTGATAGTTGCTATGTTGACTCGTTATAGAGTCCTTTTATATTATTTACCTTGTAACCGGCTAATGTGCTCATTAAACTTTCTTGAACTTCTATGTTGGATTTCCCTAATTGTTTTCTCCCCGTCTCCGAGAGAGTTTTAAACATCTAGTACCATAGTCATTAGAGCACAATGCATAGTTTCATGTCATCCACCACCTTTGAAGGTTATGTGAGTACAGCGTTTATTGCATTAGAAATTATTAAGTAGGATGATTTTATATCTTTTTATTTGAATGGATTGTAGACGCCTCTTCATTCTAATAAAATAAAATTGTAAATTGCGAAACCATAAAGTTTATACCAATTCATTATTTACTTTAAATTAGGACGGCTTCTATATGCCAATAATGAAATTATAAATGAGTGGGCTTAATGGTATCCTTATGACTCGGTATGACAATCGATACCCGACAATCACCAGATATCTCCTTAAAAGGTCTAGAAACACAATTCGTGGTTCTTACATCAGCAGATTCATAGGCCCTCACTTGAACTACCTTATCTCATTCTTAAGTTATTACTTTTGCCGTTACAAATATTTACGATCATGAACTGTTTGTGGAGCTAACCGACTAGTGTACACTTGAGCTAATGGAGTTGAGTCATCCTCGAACTAACGACTGAGTACCATATTTCTCCGTCTATCGCATAAGCTCTCCCGCGAGCACCTCCTATTTGTTGAACTTTATTCTGGGGATATTGTTTCTCGAAATGTCCTCACTCTCTGCATCCCCTCACCATTTGTTATAGTTATTGTCGTTATGGTTGTTGTAGTTGGGTTCTGGAGTGGTCCGAGTTGGTACAACTTTATCCAATAGGTAATGCAACCCCCTTAAACCAGATAAACACCTATCGAAGAAAGAGATAGTCGAACTATTCATTTCGGGCCACTAGTACGAAGACTTAGGTCGCGATACATCCTGGTACTACCAAGTAAGTTGAATACTTACATTCATTAACCTCGTCCGTTATTAATCATCGAACATTACAGATATCATAAATGAGACTTCGTCCTTGAACATTTATAACATTATACAAACATACTCACGCGACTACACATTCTTCTTTGATGTCTTCACTATTAAGAGACTTTCTTTATAATGCGTTTATATCAATCATAAAACTTGTAATGATATTTTCTAAAATACCTATGACGATGGGTTGAATATCCTGGTCAAACCTAGCTAAAATCTATGTATATTAAGAAGTGTCGAAACATCAAATTTTGTTGAATAAAGTTAACAGCGTCTAGTTTAGAACTGGTTTATTAAATCTTAAATCTTTTCTTGGGCACACAATCGGTTAACACAAATTAGATCTCGGGACGAGATTTCTTTAAGGGGTAGGTACTGTAACAACCAGTAATTTTTGGACTTTTAAATGACTATTTTACCCTTTGACTTTTCGAGTTCGACTTGACTTTTTGACTTTATATCTTTTATTGTCACATAAAAACGATTACCGCGTAGCCGGTAATTTTTTGGAACATATTTAAATAATAAATCATATTTATTATTACATATCTCTCATGTGCCAATTTATTTTTAACTTATTTGATTTGAAAACGAGAAGATATATTTTATTCCTAAGCTGACTTATCAAAAACGACCCGCTAGATCACGTTTTCACGACTCGGACTCTAAAGCAATTTGATGTAAAACGACATCCCGAACAACTTTTTAGTTTTGCCCGAGACCCGAGAACAAACAGAAAAATGACAGAAATACCCTCGCAAAATTTTGAAAACGAAAATAACGCCTATCGACACTAAAATAATTAAATTATATTTAATTATTTTATTTTATTAAATAAAAATATTTAATAAAATATTAAGGGTTTTTATTCAAGAGCGTTTATTTAAAAACGCGAATGTTCAAGTGACAGTTTTATTTTTCGGACAAAGCATAACTGGATAACAAAAGAATAACAAACATTTTAAATAAGTTTTATAAAAACATTTATGAAATTATAATCGAGTGAATATTCACTTTTCATGGAAAAATTATTTTGAACGCAACGGTATAATTTTCGCGTTTTGAACCGACCGTTAACTAGCCTAAATGTGTCCCGAACCAATATTTATCAAAAGTTTCACTTTTGGACCCCGTGGTAATATTTACGAAATTTACCCCAATTTATTCTAGACATGCTATTTTTCTTTAAATTTTGAGTATATATAGTTAAGGAGCCAGGGTTTCACTCATAAGATGCCTAGCCCCCATCTCCCTCCTCCTCTCTAATTTTCGGCCATATTTTGGCCACCCTCCGGCCACCCGCTACCGCCACACCATCATCACCCTATCACCATATCCTTCTCCACGCCACATCATCATCCGAACACCACCCTCACCGTCATCATCTTTATCTCCACGTCACCACCACTCCACCAACGCCACAGCGCCATCACCACCACCGATCCATCCCCACAGTCGCCGCTGCCATCATCACGCAACATCTCTATCACCTCCGCCACCATCTCTCACGTCACCCTCATCTCCATTATCATAGCCAACACCACCTCAACACCTCGTCCCCACCATCGCCATCACCACAACTACGCCACCACCATTGTACAACCACCACCATAGGGTGCATGTGGTTTTAAACCACAACGAGTAGGGTGCGTTTGGTTGATGTAGAAAACAACTAGGTGCGTTTGGTTTGATAAAACGCAGTAAATGTGCGCTGGTTTGTGATTTACGCAGTATAAGGTGCGTTTGATTTAGTTATAACACGAATTGGGTGTATTTGGTTTAGTAAGAACGCAATAGGGTACGTTTGGTTTCGTGGTTTCCTGCCTAAAGGGTGCATTAGGTTTCGGGTCAGCA
>BQNB010028844.1:15383-35376 GCA_026074375.1 Tanacetum coccineum
AAAAAAAAGATATCGAACCGTCCCAAAAAAAGAAAATATTCGAGAAAAATTTAACCCGTCCCAACGCAAAAAAAAATTCCCAAATCGTAAAAAAAAGGAAATATCCGGGAAAATATTAGCCAAAAAAAACAACCACAAAAAAATAGCCTAAAATCTGGCCCAAAGTAAAAAAAAAATACAAAACGGACCCTCACCTTTTAACTATTTACGATTTTCTTACACAAAGATTCCCGTAAAAAAATTTACAAAAACGTCCCAAAAAAGGAAAATATTCGTGAAAAAATTAGCCCGTCCCAACGCAATTTTTTTTTCCCCGAATCATATAAAAAAGGAAAATATTAAAAATTAGCCCCGCCATAACGCATCGCAAAAAAAAACCCTGAAACGTAAAAAAAAATTATTCGGGAAATTTTTTTTTACAAAAGTTCCGATTTATTCAGATAAAAAATACCCGTGAAAACATCTTCGATACCTAATAACTTTAAAATAATCGACATGGTCACAAACATAAAACCCATTATATTAAAAAAAAACCCATATAGCAAAAAAAAAAACAACACTTTAAACATGAGGCCCATTATAAAAGTAGAAGGTCAGAGTAATTGACAGTAGTTTGTAGTCGTAAATAGGTATGATACAATATGACAAGCTCTATTACATTTTTACGTCATACAACTCTACACTTTCTAATCCTAAAATTGAAATTTTAGTAAAAAAAATATTTACACAATATTAAAAATTAAAAACCTATTTGCAATATGTTAAGACGTGAGCGGAAAAATATGCTCACTATAATTATTAGTCTTTAGACTAACTAGAAATTTGAAGCGGGGCGATCTAAGTGATTCCTGTCACCTCAGATTTCTAACACCAAAAAGTGCAGCCACGTCAGCGTCATCTCAACATTCTCATTTTAACACCAACACACCAAATTTCTCTTTCACTCATAACATAGTTGCGCATCAAACGTGTTTCGGCATCGTCACGATCACGGTAGATCGTGTTACGGGTAAACCAAGGTCGAGTTTGTTGTTGTAACCATTGTTTATACTCGTACGCTTGCATCATAAAGTAAACGCCAGTTTGAATCCATTGTGATTTGCATCATAAAGTAAACGCCGATTTGAATCCATTATTACGTTCTTCATCATTTTAATTTGAATCCATTGTGAAGAATGAGTTTTTTTATTAAGAGAGTTTGAGTTTTTTTTTTGTAAAAAATGGTTAAATGGGAATACAAGATATATAAAGTGGATATTAAAAAAATTAAAAATTACGTAAAGTAGCCAAACGGTTTACTTTTTTTTCAAACCCAACATGTTACAACGCTCGTTAGTGGAGTAACATGGGCACCAACGGCGTTGCAACATGGTGTTGCCCGGTGTCGTAACGCGTCGTAACGCCGAGCCACGTCGGCATAACACCCAGGCCGACGTTACGACACCTAGCACTCTAATGGTGACCAAATGCATGTCCTAACAATTTGTTTTTTTTATTTTTTATGACTTGAGCAAGCAAGAAATAAACAAAGAAACAAATAGAATAGTATTGAAGTACTAGAATAGTATGTGAATGACTTGAGCAAGCGAGAGAGAATGATAAAGACATTTAAGCAAGAAATAAACAAAGAAACAAATGAGAAGATTGTCAAGATGTTTACATAAATTGAATGAGCGACCTCCCACTCCGCCTCCCGCATAAGCATTCATCGCTTATGGAGTTATGGTACCCTTCGTGTTTCATACACATTTTGTGTAGAATTAGTACATTTGGGTGAATTCGGTATACTTGGTGAATTATTTTGATAAGAAGTGGTGCATTTTGTAGAGTTTGGTTCGATACACTTTGTGCATAATACATTTTTAGTTTAGAAATGGCGAGTTTGGTAGGATTCGATATGCTATGTAATATGCTATTTTGATATTCGTATAATTATTAATTTTTGTTACATTTGTGCGTTTATAAATATTTAGTTTTAGATATTTGCATATTATGGGAAAAAGGCCTAATTTGTGTTTCATATCTGTTAAATTGCATACCGTTGCAAAATCTATTGATAGTTTAAAATCGTTGCAATTCTGTAGCAAATTATTCCGTTGCAATCTCGTGCAAAATTTTATTCGGTTGCAAGTTCCTTGTAATAACCACTGTAGCAAAAGTGTAGCAAAACTGTTGGAATTTGATCCGTTGCAAAAAATGATTGCTAACTTGTAATGAATTTTGCTTCGTTAGAAAACCGTTGCAACTTTTTTTCCTTCGTTAGAAATCCGTTGCAATTTTTTTTCCATGGAGCATTTATGCTACGGTAGGAATCTGTTGGAAATCCGTTGCAAATGGTCATTTGCAACGGATTTGCAACAGATCCCTACCGTAACATTAGCCCAGTTGTGTTGTAGTGTATATGTTTCTCGAATATTGAAAGGGAGGATCTAGTTGTGATTCTAAAAGGGTGCAAGAAACTTGAACATCTTGACATTAGTGGTTGTAAAGGAGTCTCAAGTGACAACAAGATACTAAATCTCGCACGTCATATTCGTGTATTTAAACACGAAGGCAGCGACATATGACTATGTTTGGCAGCGGGCTTTTCTGGCTTATGAGAGGGTTTTTCGAAGCTTATGGTGGCTTGAGCTTTAAAAACCATAATCATATAGTATTTCACGAATGCATTCATAATCATTTACTATTTCACGGCTTGTATACAATATGCTGCAACAAATTAGGGACTACTCTTCAGTTAATATGAATTCCAATCAAATTTGAATACCGGCCTCTCTTTGGCTTATCGGTATACATCATTTCTGGTTAAGGTTTTAATTGTGTATCAGTGGGTTCAGTTTTATACACCGGTTCCGGTCGGAAAAAAGGGGTCAAATTAAACCAGGTTTCATATTTTCGAAACCCGGTTAGACCCGGCGGGTTTCGAGTGACCTGGATCAACCCGGTTCTCGAGACCCGGCCGAGTTTCGGTTTTATCGTGTTTTATACAAATAAAAAGCATATTAATTGTATATATATATTTGTGACGTAATTTTATTTTTACATGTTATATTAGTTGATAAATAGTTTTCATGCTCAATATATGGAATATTTTATGATTAATATATTTACTTTTTTTCCAATCATTGCAAATAATTTTGATTTTTTTGTTTTAGAAGATTGGTTTGACCCGGTGGTTGAACTGGTAACCCGATGACTCGACCGGGTCAATTAGAGACCTAGTTATCTTGGTTCGCTCAGTGGGTTCAATTGTAATCTGTGTATGAGTGGGTTCACTTGTAATACGATGGGTGGTGGTGAGTGGTTGAAGTGGTGGTGGGATGAAGAAGAGGGTGTGGGAAGAAGAAGTGGGTGAAAATGTTTATTTTATATTTTAAAGAAAAAATAAAAAGACCAAAATGCCCTTGGGCTAATGAAAACTAACGATTGTTTGCCTCAGAAGGATCGATGGTGAGAATTGTGGGGGCAGCGTACGAAAATAATAATATTGACTAAAAGTGAGAATTTGACAGTCTTTGGGGACCAATGTGTACTTTACTCTTTTAAAAAATATTACTCCATCCGTCTTAAAATAAGTGTCCAGTTTGACTTTTCAGAGTCAAACTAGTTCAACTTTGACCTTACATATTTTTGTGTGTGTTATATAATACTTGATGCAAAATATATGAATAGGTTAGGTTTTAATTGTATTTTTCATTGGTATACTTTTTAACACATATATTTAAGGTCAAAGTTGAACCAGTTTGACTGACACTTATTCCGAAACGAAAGGAGTAGTTTATTCTCTAAAAGGGTGGGACTTTAATTAGAGTGTATGAGGGTGTGTTCCTGCACCGAGCATCAAAATGTATACTTTATTAATAATTGGTGCCTCAAAATTCACTTTTAACAAAAACTATTTAGCGATATATGATTTTATGTTTTGTTTGTTATAATCGGAGATTGATTTTTAAATACTCTAATATATGTTATGTTTTCTCCAAAAGGTGTACAACGGTGCGAACACCCTCATCTCATGCATCTTTTGATGTCAACCAGACCTTTCTCCAAGGATTCGGCCCCAGGCAACCGACACCTGTCCCAGTTGGCCTAATTAGTCAGGAGTTGGGATTGAAACCAGGCCAATATCCAAATAGCCCTCTTTTGACCGGTCAACTAAGCATTTGCGGTGAAGGAATAGTACCAACTGAGCCAAGGCCTAATTGATATATATGTTATGTTTTTAATCGTCATATTAAGTTATCACATAAGTATTTTGCTATTCCGGCAAAGACCCGGCTAGACACCTAGACCTGATTGTCAAGTTCCCGGTTGACGACTTCGTTTATGTTTGTTTGTTATTTTTTATTGAAAGTCATGAGCCTGGAATACTTAGTTCGACCAAAACATTCTGTATGTAAAAGTAAATGCCAATGTATAAGTAACTTTACTTTGGGGTTTGGATGATCTGTTTTTTGTGTTGTTATAGAAAACAAGGAAGAAATGCACAAGTGGTAAGTGATATAGTTGGTAATTGTCTTCTTATTTACTTGTTAGGTTTGGGATTCAATTCCTAACTTGCTTTCTTTTCCACTTTTTATTAGTTAAAATCGTTGAAACCGCCATTTATACATATAATAAATTGTATAAACTTGCGCTAATCATGCATGTATTGTTTTTTACCCGTCACAATGAGTTTTTACCTCTTCGTTGATATAATACAAAGGATGTTACAGAACTGAAATACTAATGGGATAAAGTCTTGAGCTATAACATTATAACAATAAGCTTAGATGCACCTCTTCTTCTGCAGACATGGTTTGCAGATGAAGAGGTAAAACCTCTGAAAAAACAAACGAAACCTAACTTTAGCTCACATCACCACACATCACTACTCGCGCCCCATCGCCATCTTTTCCGCGTTTGGCTTTTCATTTCGACACTGAATAGACTATTTATTACTAGTTGATTAATTTTCTTCAAAGTTATAGGGCCATATGGGCTAAAGCCCATATATATAAAGTTTCTATCTTTTTCCAAATTTATGATAAACGAGTCGGGCGCGGGCAGCTAATTACTATATAACACATTGAGTGACAAATCCACTGTCGTTTTGACAGTGGGTCAGTTGCTACAGTAACGGGTTCCCATTTTGGGCCAGCCCGATTTTAGTTTTTTTTTTTTATAAATTATTTTGTTTTTGTTTTTTTTAAATTTGTATGCACAAAGTAGGGGGGAAAAAATATTACAAAAGTTTAGATTTATTCAGATAAAAAAAATACCCGCGGAAACATCTTCGATACCTAATAACTTTAAAATAATCGATATGGTCACAAACATACAAATTCATTATATTAAAAAAAACTCATATAACAAAAAAAACAACACTTTAAACATGAGGCCCAATACATAAGGCATATAAAAAAAATTATTACTAATATACACATTTGTCGACAAATTAGCCTAAAATTCGCATAAAATGTGGCCCAAAGTAAAAAAAAACTAGCCCAAAATTAGGCTGAAATCTGGCCCAAAGTAAAAAAATAATATAAAACGGTCCCTCAACTTTTAACTATTTACGATTTTCTTACACAAAAAATCCCGTAAAAAATTAACAAAAAAAACACGTCAAGTTTTTATTGTTCACAACTTTTTTACATTCATCGGCCCAAAAAAAAGATATCGAACCGTCCCAAAAAAAAAATATTCGGGAAAAATAAAATTTATCTTCTTAATAAAGTTGCCGTTCAAAAAAAAAATCTTGTACGGTAAATTGAGTATAATTTTTTTCGACATTTGTAGCAGTTGTCACCAAAAAAAATAGGCACTCCACATTTTGTACTCGAAAATGATTTTAAGGCGTAGCCCTCCATGTAAGGTCGTTATGAGCACATATGAGCTTGTTTTCACTCTTCTACTCAAAGTACACACCAAGTTCCATTCAAACTGATCCAAATGTCCATTGCCATCCATGTAATTAAGATATGTATCAATTAGAGATAGAGTTATTAGATGGCTAAGTTAGGTTAGTTTGACCGTTGACCGTCAACGGTTGACCGTTGACGGTTGACTTATTCGGCCCAAACCTAATTGTGGGTTTGGATGAGAAAGCTACATTAACATTAAACGATAAAAATTTTGTTGATGAAGATCTTCGACAGCAAGCGAAGACAAATATTCATCTGCAACGGCAAAAGCAAAACAAAGCGATAGCAAAGCAAAAGTAGTAAGCAAATAATTAATTTTGATGACGATATTCGACAGCAATCGGAGTTGAATCTTCATCATGCAGCAACAACAAAAAGAAAATAAATAAAAATAAAGCAAAGCATAGATTTTTTTTGAAAGGATAAAAGATGGCGGCTAGGGTTTGACGGGGTGGCATAAAAGAGACGGCTCAACTTAGCCACCTAGGTCTGAGGATCAGACCCGCTCCGATACCATGTTAGACAATTGAAAACCCCCGTCAGGTATTATGTTTATTGATAAGGTATTTATAATGCAAGATACCTAGAAACCCTAATGGACCCGAAGCCCACAAACGGGCTTGGGCCATTATATCATCTAATAAGAGTGACAACTTTGTTCTATGAATGTACAGCTCAAACGGGCATTTGGTCCAATGGTATGGTGGTTTTACCCTCTTAGGCAAGGTCTTATGTTCGAGTCTTGTCTAGGGCGATAGGGGTTTCCTCCCGCGTGTGTAAAGGGAAGGGTGCCATTGCCTTCTGGGCTGGACCCAACCTGATTGTGTGGGTTCGCTACGCCTTCAAGGCTAGGGGCCATGTAGCCACAAATTGTCGTTCCAAAAAAAAAATGAATCACTAGGTACCAATAAATGTGTGTCACCAGAATTATCCAACTCGATATATGTGTCACCCTCACAAGTCCAACTAAAAAACTCATGAAACCTGGAGTTTGAGTTTGGTTCACTATTGTATAAGCTATTGATGTTTCGAAAAGGGTAACTTAATCTCTCTGTTGACGTACGTGGTCTGATAGACCTGATCCGTCTAATGAACCAATGGATAACAAGGCTACACAACATGTTATTATCCGACATGTATACATGATATAGACTAATAGATTATAAAGATATGCTACAAGTTATTACTATATTACACATTTGTGGACAAATCCACTGTCGTTTTGACAGTGGACCACATTGCTACAGTAATGGGCTCCCATTTTGGGCCAGCCCGATTTTGATTTTTTTTTAAATTATTTTTTTTTTTAAATTTGTATGCACAAAGTAGGAGGAAAAAAAATATTACAAAAGTTCCGATTTATTCAGATAAAAAAATACCTGCGGAAACATCTTCGATACCTAATAACTTTAAAATAATCGATATGGTCACAAATGTACAACCCATTATATTAAAAAAAAACCATATAGCAAAAAAAAATTCCCGAATCGTACAAAAAAAGGAAATATCCGGGAAAAAATTAGCCAAAAAAACCCAAAAATAGCCTAAAATCTGGCCCAAAGTAAAAAAAATACAAAACGGACCCTCGCCTTTTAACTATTTACGATTTTCTTACACAAAAATTCCCGTAAAAAAATTTACAAAACCGTCCCAAAAAAAGAAAATATTCGGGAAAAAATTAACCCGTCCCAACACAAATTTTTTTCCCCGAATCATACAAAAAAAGAAAATATTAAAAATTATCCCCGCCATAACGCATCGCCCAAAAAAAACCCCCCGAAACGTAAAAAAAAATTATTCGGAAAAAAATTAGCCCCGCCGCAACACGCGGGTTCTTTTGCTTGTTACTCAACATTTACCGCACGACCTTTTTTTTGCATTTTTTTTCATATTGAAAAAGTATGAAGAACGGCATACAATAGTATCAAAAGAATGAAAGTGTCAAAAGAATGGAAGATTCTTCCCCTCATCAAACATGTTCATTTTCCCCTCTCTTTATATATTTATCTCCTCTCTATACATACTATATTCTTGACCAACTTAGACACAGAAAAAATTTCTTTACATTATCAACGGCACTCAATTAAGAAAAAATTTCTTTACATTATCAACGGCACTCAATTAAGTTCATGGCATGTAATTTAAGAAACACAAAAAATTTCTTTACATTATCAACGGCACTCAATTAAGTTCATGGCATGTAATTTAAGGGTTCATTATTGATATGTGTTTTAAGAAAATAAACCCTAAATCTCTCCTCCCTCTCTCCTTTGGTTTGTTTGACCGAAACCCACAAAGGGTTTTCGGTTTTGGCTTTTGGTTCGACCCAAAGAAACCACAAAGGTTTCCGATTTAGTTGATTGTCAAGATACGGTGTTTGTTTGCTAAACCACTACTAGTACTAGCATACTTCATCGTTTGCTAAGAACGTATTGTGTGTGACGAAGTAGAGGGATTATTCTTTTGATCCTTGGTGGTTTCGCGTGATATTATACACACGCGTATATTGAAGACGGTGTAACATTTATTGCTATAAGCAGTCTAACGTTTCTTGCTAAAGGCATATCTTCAATCCCTTGTTAATTATAAGTTCTATACGTGTTTGATCTTTCCGCTGCATACTCGTGATATGTTTAATTGTTAATTAGATCTAAAATCCCAACACATAACTCATGCACTATCAATGAATAACAATTATACACTGTAAACAATATCAAAACAATACAAAGAACACCAACATTTGCACTCAACCAACCTCCCCACGTGCTATTTTATTACCAATGAATGTACAAAAAGACTACTCCCCAAACAGGTTATAGCCAAACGATTACAAAAGACAATGATTAATCCCCACTAGGTGGATCTTGATCTAAACCTCACTACAAATACACTCTAACACTTTGAAATAAAAACAAGGTTGAATAAAGAGATCAACCTTGATGAAACTATAACCAAGACTCTTAATATCTAGATGATATTGATGAATACAAAGACTTCGTGATTACACGATTAAACTGAGGGAAAACAAGAGATGAAAACGAGACAGACTGAATGAATGAAACCCTAAGGAGGTAACTTAGCTTATATAGGCAAAAGTTATACTTAGGTCCTTCAAGATTTGAACTTGTCACTTCAGGCTACGAACTTCTCAACCAGCATAGGAACTTTGAACACTTGACAGAACTAGTCCCTGAACTTCTCAACATCATTTAACATCTTCCCTCAGTCTGATGAGTTGAATTCTTCTTTACTTTCTTCTTTGGAGCTTGAACTTTCATCCCTGAAACTTTACCAACAAATTCACCTGCAAAAACATCCAACAAACCAAGATTTTTGCAACACAACTTGTGTTGAACCACACCAAGGCACTTAGTAAACACATCTTCTGTTTGCATATTAGAACTCACTTTTACAGTTTTAATAACACCTGCTAACACCTTTTCTCTGACAAAATGAACATCAAGTTCAAAATGCTTTGTTCTTTCATGGAATATAGGATTAGCAGCAATTTGAATAGCTGATGAATTGTCACAATATAATTCAACAGGATATAAATCTTTTAATCCAATATTGTGTAACATATTCCCTAACCAAAAAACTTCACAAGAAGCAGAAGACATACTCCTATACTCTGCTTCTGATGAACTCTTAGAAATTGTAGTTTGTTTTTTTACTTTTCTAAGATACAAGAGTTTATCTAAAAAACACACATAAACCAGTAACAGATTTTCTAGTTTTAGGACATTTGGCCCAGTCAGCATTAGCAAAAGCTTTAAGCTTCAAATTTTAATCTTTATAAAATTGAACTCCACAACCAGGAGAACCCTTAAGATATCTAAGAACTCTTAAAGCAGCTTTAAAATGAGACTGTAAAGGACAATGCATATGCTGACTAAGACAATGAACAACATAACTAATATCAGGTATGGTATTAGTTAAGTAAATCAATTTTCCAACAAGTTTTTGATAAGTTGTAAAATAAGAAAGATATTTGTCATTTTCAGTTTCATCACAACTTAGAATAGTATTCTCAGGTAAAGGAATATCAACAGGCCTAGCAGCCAACAAACCATAATCATGCAGCAACTCCATACAATATTTTCTTTGAGTCATACACAGACCCAAATCATTATCAATAACCTCAATACCCAAAAAGTATTTAAGAGACCCTAAGTCTTTAATTAAGAACTTAGTACTTAAAAACAACTTAAACTCATTAATCCCGATAACATTAGATTCACCCTTATAACAACGGATCCGGAGGCTTGGTAAAATGGAAAAGAAAAGTAGCCATTAAATTAGAGAGAAAAGGAAAAGAATGGAAGATGTGTGTTTTTATAGAGAGAAAACACACACTTTCACACTTTACAAAAGTGAGCTTCACCCCTCCATAGAAGTATGAAGGGGGTATTTATAGTCCCGGTCACGACTAACTAAACTAACCCGACACGACTATAAATGATAAATGTAATTCCGGATTAGTCACCATATTTTAGGGCTAACAATCTTCCCCCAATATGTGGACATACAGAATTACTTACAATATTCCTAACAAGTACAATAACAACGCATATAAAGTCTTCAAAAGCGCTTCCAAAGCTGAAGATGTCTTCTGAGTTCTTCTGGTCTTGAACCTTGTACTACAGCTTGGATCTTCATTGTCTTTACTTGTTCTGGAATCATTGTAGTATGCATGAGTTGGATTAACTTCCCCCCAATCCATGCAGCATGTCTTGAAAAGCTTTCTTCATAGACTCCTTTTTGGCAAAGTTTCTGAATCAGCTTCCCCCCAAACCAACATCCCTATCTTGAGCAGATTCTGAAACATTGATGTAGCTTGAACAATCTTCTACTTGTCATCAAAGTGCACAGCGGAATTTTGTAGAAGTCAAACCACACCAACGACCACTGCTTCTTGTCATTAGGGCTTGGTGAATATTCGTTCGGGGGTGCATGCGAGAAATCAGCAACTGTTCTTCTCACGTTTGCAGAATACTTCACAAACCATTCTAAGTGAAGTAGTATACACTACTTCCCCCTGGAAGTTGACATGGTAACATCAAAGTCAATTAAGTCCCGAATGTACACATTTTCCCCCATGATGGTTTCGAACTCTCGGAAGCATCATTGTCGTGTACGTCCATATACTCGAGAAGTTCTTGTCATAAGCACAAATCTTGATATCCAAAAGAATCATTACCCTCTTGACTTCACAAACCGTAGAGGAGTTGAAGCAAGAATCAAGAACACTTGGTATAATCAAGGTCTTGTAAATGAATGTCATCGAAGAACTTTGAAGATTTTGCTTAGACTGTGAAATATCTTTGTCTTGGAATAACACAAAAATACCCGTGAGAAGTGCTGATTACATCTTAACCTTTAAAACTCTCTAGCTAACTTACCAACCTCAAATTCTGTCGGCTATTGCTGTGACCACATGTTGAAGTAAACCCGATATACCAAACTTGAAACTGAAGTAAAATTCTCCAAATTTGTTACTTAAGCTTGCACTATTGTTAATTGAAGAACGATGCAGAAGAAAATCTCTAAGTACCTTATACTCAACATCAAAAGTATAAGAAGTACAACACCTCTTGAAATTATCCACATCGACATATGCGTGTGACACTGAGTACTACAACGTAACTCCTTTAAGTGATAGTTGTCCAGGTCTTCATCCAACCACCCCTTGAGTGCTGGAAACTAGATAATCCAAGTCTTAATCATAACTGTATACGTTCAAGCAAGTCATCAATCGATAGAAAATAGAAGAAAGTCACGATGATGAAATAAGTAGACGCCTTTGAAAAATCCGACTTCAATCGCAAATAAGGGGTATCAAATCAACTTCGTGATCACTTGTCATCGTAATCCGAATCTCTAGCCGTTTTGACATTTAAGTGAATCTTTTCAGGATCGTTTTGGGATTAAGTGTTGTTGTTTGTGTGTGGTGGGTTGTTATGGTTGATGTTTGTATCGAAAGTGAATCACCAAAATTGGATAAATTGAAAAAATTGCATTTTTCGCTTGATAAATTTCACATTTCGCTTGAAAATGTCATATTTCGCTTGAAAATTTTCACATTTCGCTTGAAAATGTCACATTTCGCTTGGCAGTGACATATTTCGCTTGGCAGTGACATATTTCGCTTGGAAATTTCATATTTCGCTTGAGCTGTGACAGTAAACTATAATCATATTAAGTCACTACTAAACCATATCTAAGATTGTTTGTTTTACTTCATAATGCTCGTTTATATACTGAAAGAACAAATACAACTATAGTTTTGTCAAGATTTCATTATGTTATATGAAGGCTTATTGTTCGTGTTAGCCTCGTTTTTAGTAAAGTGGTGGTCATTTATTTATTCCCGAGCCTTGTATAGGAAAATATAGTTTTTCAGGAATTACTTAAGCTAATTGGGCCTAGGTTTTGGGCTTAAAGCCCACTAGTTGTTTGTATTCGGCCCAAGAAGGCTCAAAGAAAGCCCAAACCCTCTTACGGTATAAATACCACACTCTTAGCTTATTGGGGGGGGGGGGGTGTTGGTTACATTTTTCTTTCTTTTGTAATCCACCATTTTCTTCCTTATCTCTTTCTCTCTCTAAACACCTCTCTCTCTAAGATTATTTATTTTCGTGTGTTATGTGATGGATTGATATAAGATAACATGTGGTATCAAGAGCCTAAGAGTGTTTAGTGGTTTGTTTAAGCATATTTGAGTGCTTACTTTGAGCTTATAGTACTCGGCTTATTTGTGGTTTTTTTTCATGGTGTTTGTTTGATATTCGGCTTATATTTTAGTTTTGTTGCCTTGTTTCTCGCTAGATCTTATTTGCAAACTTATTTGTTCTTATATCGTTGCTTATTTTTGAAGATATTTCTGGGTTTTGTACTTGTTGAAGACTGCGGTTTATACACAGGTTGAATCAGGTGGTTTATACACATGTTGTATCAGGTGGTTTATACACAGGTTGAATCAGGTGGTTTATACACGGGTTGAATCAGGTGGTTGATATAAAAATCAGGCGATTTATGCACTTGGGTTAATCAGGCAATTTATACAGGCGATTTATACACTTGTGCTTAAACATGCGATTTATACAGGCGATTTATACACTTGTGCTTAATCAGGCGATTTATATACTTGTGTTTATTCAGGCGATTTATACATCAATTGCTCTTATTCAGGTGAAATATACACCCGTCTTTATTGTTCTTATTTAGCACTTTGTAAAATCTCGTGAAATGAGATCTTTAGTTTCTCGGTTTAAGTTTCTTATGCATGCTTTCGTATTCTTCCTTGGGATTTAAGATCATTAACCACATCAAGAACAACTCATAATCACTAATCATTAAAACGATCCTAGTATATCATTTCACATCACTTTTGCAATGTCGACTCAACAAGACATTTATGTTGCTGGTTCTGAGAACCGTCTACCTATGCTTCATAAAGACAACTATGTTCTATAGTATTCTCATCTTCTTCGTTATGCAAAGAGTAAACCAAATAGAAAATTGCTTGCGAACTCAATCAAGAATGGTCCATATGTAAGATGAATGATCTATGAACCCGGTGATCCTAACAGTGTACCTCTTGTAGCTGAGTCAACTCATGAGCAGACAGATGATGAACTCACTGACAAAAAAAGTAAAGCAAATGGAAGCTGATGACCAAGCTATTCAGACTATTCTCATGGGTCTTCTAGAAGATATCTACGCTGTTGTAGACAGTTGTGACACAGCTCAGGAAATATGGTTACGTGTTGAACAGATGATGAAAGGTTATAGTATAAGGGAGAATTAGGATTGTTCCTTCGAGATCAATATGTTGTTGGAAGAATGGCTAACAACAGCGGGCAGCGGAGACGGGATTGTTAGAGTCGATGTTCCTGTTCGAAGGGCAGAATCAAAGTATAGTGTCGAACAAGTAGGTGTAACTATTGTTCAGGAGAAGAAGGCTAAGTTGTTTAATGAATGGGAAAGGTTTACTTCTACTGAAAGAGAATCAATTGAATCATACTATCATCGCTTCTCATAGTTAACGAATGATTTCTCCAGAAATAAACATTTTCCAGAAAAAATAGCCAGCAATCTCAAGTTTCTAAACAATCTACAACCTGAATGGCAACGATATGTCACTACTGTTCATCAAACAAAGGATATGCATGAAGTAGACTACATCCAGTTATATGATTTCTTAAAATTCAATCAAACAAAGGTGAATGAAATCAAAGCAGAGCGACTTGCAAGAACGCATGATCCGTTGGCACTAATGGTAAACTCTCGTAATCCTTATAACTATACAATGTTTTACCCACATCAACCATCTCCACTTACCTACATGCAACAACCACAACCCAACAACAACTATATCTAACAACCTTCATTCAACACGAACTACACGCCGCAACCAATTCCTAATCCCGAAGACATCCAGATCCCACAACTGCAATGAACATGGCACTTGTACTTATGGATAAGGCATTCAAACTAAACTATTCTACACCAACCAACAACAACTACAGAACTTCATCTAACCAACATAATAGGCAGATTGCACAGTCGGCTATAAATATAGGGCAAGAAAGACAGATACAGCTGGTTGGAGGAAATGATAGGAATCAGTTTGGACAGTATGCTGGGTAGATTGCAAGGAATCAAAATGGGTATAATGTAGTACAAAATTTCGTGAATCAGGTTGTTCATAATGCAGTTCAGAATCCGGGTGTTTAGAATGTTAGAAATCAGAATAGGCTTATTGTTGTTTTATGGATTGCTAATCAAAATGCGAATCAGACTGGGAATGGTAATGTTGTAGTGGCACGGGCTGGAGGTAATGGTAATGGGAAAAATGGTAATCAGATAAGGTGTTACAACTGCAAGAGATTGGGTCATTATGCTAGGAACTGCACAGTTAGACCAAGAAGAAGGGATGCTACTTATCTTCAGACTCAGTTGCTGATTGCTTAAAAGGAAGAAGTAGGAATCCAACTTCAAGCTGAAGAATTTGATCTGATGGCTATTGCAGGAGATATTGATGAGATTGAGGAAGTCAATGCAAACTGCATCTTGATGGCAAATCTGCAGCAAGCATCAACATCAGGTACTCAGACTGACAAAGCTCTCGTTTATGATTCAAACGGATCAGCTAAGGTACACCATTATGAAAATTGTTACAGTAATGATATATTCAATATGTTTACTCAAGAGGAGTAGTATACTGAGCTACTCGAGCCTATTATTGTGTTACACCTGGTTTAATAGAATGACAGTAATGTTATCTCTATGGATTCCAGTATGGAACATAGTGGGGAACAGTAGAATAACAACATGCTATTGTTGAGGAACCACGTTCTTACTTCGAATCATTATATAATAATTTGGTCATTGAAGTTGAGAAAGTCAACACGGTCAATCGCAAAATGAAAGAAAAGAATGCCAATTTGACCACTCAGCTTGCTAGATATAGGGGTCAAGAAAAGAGTTTTGAAAACAATAAATCAAAATTTGATGAACTTGAAACCGGTTATAGAAAGTCTGTTTATAAAAAACAATGTCTTACTAAAAGGATAAATGCTCTTCACTTAAGTTCTGCTAAACTAATAACGGCTTTAAATGAGGAAATTGCAAATCTAAGTAACCAGCTTTCAAAGGAAAAATTAACTGTTTCTCTTTTTCAAGAAGAAAAGAAAAAGTTAAAAAGTGATTTCAAAACACGCTAAGACAAGCTTCTTGATAAACAAATTCAATATGAGAAAAAGATAAAGGAATTAGATAACATTTTGGTTAAAACGGGTCAGTCGATTCAAACGATGCATATGCTTTCACATAAGCCAGACTCGTTTTACCACATTGAACAGAAAATGACTCTATGTTATCAAAATCCCTTTTATCTCAAGCAAGCTCAATAAAAACAACAGAGTTTGTATAATGGCATAGTATTATTAGAAAAGCATGATCCTCCTCTTGTGTATGATTCAGAGGAAACACTATAACTTTCTCAAGAGAGTCGTTTAAAAATAAAAAATTAAACAAAGAAATAAAACCGGCAAATTATGCAAAGATTAATAAACTTTCTGAGGTTTTTGTTTCTTAAAAGGCCAAGTCACGAGAAGAGGTGTATTTTTCAAATACTTCCAAAACGGCCAGTGTTTCAAACATAATTTCCAAACCATTTTCTATACCTGATGATGAGTTTTTGGATGATACTCTAAGTGTTGCCCAAATATTTCTAAATGAGGTAAAAGACACCATTGTGACACTTCAAAGTGTTCTTAAACATAGAATGAATGCAAACATAACAAATTGGTCGTCTCCGGCTTATCAAGAATTTCACAAGATTATTAAGGATGAAATTGCTCCTCTCGTTAACCAAGTTGACGCGAGAGTACAAAATTTCAAAAATTAGTTTGTGAAAGAGGCCGCCAAATTTGTTCGAGACTTCAAATCTCTTGCAAAAGAGGCTAACGAATCTCTTGATAAGATCACGGTTTTGGAAAAAGAAAAAGAGTGTCTCTTGAGAGTAGTTGCCAGTCAGGATATTATATCTATTGTGCAAAGTCCTACTGTTGTCGAAACATCCGCTCTTCAAACTGATCTTGAACGTAAGGAAGAAATGTTTGAAAATTGTATCATTAAAAAGGAAACTGAATATGCTAAACTTTGGAATGATTGCTACAAAAAAATATGAAGAATGAAAATATGACAAAATTTCGTACGATAAAGCTCATAACAACATGCAACATTATATCAAACGGTTGTAAGCTCAGTTGGGAGATCTCAAGGGTAAGAGTTTGAATACCCAATGTGCATTAGATACCATTGATCCTTCGTCTCAGAACCTAGAAGATAAGAACGTGTCCTTAAAGTTTTAGGTTTTGAATTATCCAAAAGAAAATGAACACCTTAAGACCATTTACAAGACCTTTTTAACTCTACCAATGTGACACCTGCTCAAACCAAAATCATAACTGACTCTTTACAAGACAAATTAAATTATACGATTTATGAAAATGCTAAGTTAAGAGCCCAGTTATTTGATAAGGTTTCTGAACAAAAGGACACCACCAAAGGTACGAGTGCGAATACTAAGTTTGCAAATCAATCAATCTTGGGGATAGGTTAGTCTTGCGAAATTGTAAAGTTGTGATGGAATTTTAGGTTGATTTCGGGTGAATAACTTGCTGCCTAGATTTATTTCGTAGGTTTTGGGCACCCTAAAAATGTTGTGGTCACTTAAAATTCTAAGAAAATAAAAGTAGGCGTTGATACACAAATTTTGATATATAGAACACTAAAATCGGACTTAAAATGAGCAAGTTATGATCAAATGAAGTTGGGAACACTTTTCGGCAAAAACCGTTTCGGATACATTGTGAGTAGTTTCATAAATGCGTGTTTTGACCCTTTTTTGGTCCGAACCGGCCAAAGTGTATAAAAGGAAACTTGTTCAGAACGATTTTTTGGTAAAATAAGCAAATTTTCTTGAGGCTTGAAAGTCAAAAACGAAGGAGTTATATCATGTTAAAGTCGGATCATTTTTGAGACACTATAAACAATTTAAGTGTTGATTGAAATAATAAAATGGTTTTTCGAGTGTTTTCGAGTCCGTTTGAGTCATAAAAACCTTAGAGAATGATAATGTGTCGGTTATATATTTTTAGGCGACGTTAAAAACTTTCCCAAAATGGTAATTTTTGTATAAATGTCATAACTTAACTAAAAACCTTATATTTTCGTTAAGACACATTTTATTTAATAAATTAAGACTCAAACGCAAGTGGATGATATATACTTCTATAAATGTTTTATTTAATGTTTCGATATACTATTCCCACTTCTAAGGCGCGTCATTATTATCTAGGTCGTGGTTAGAACCTTGTGCTCGTTACTTCACACGTTGACTTTCTTTGTTACTCACTGCTAGCTTAAGGTGAATTCGTAGGCCCACGTTTTACTACTTTTCAATCACTTTACAACTTTAGGGTGAGAACATTGCTTTCTTTTAAACTATGGACACAAGTGCTTTACTTTACTCTTACATGTTTACGTATTGCCTATGTTACCGCTAAACCACTATTGCCCATTATCATGAACCGTTAATTACTGGAGATAAGCGTGAGTGTTATAAATAGATCTATTAGGACTGATAGGCCCTGTCCGGGTTTGGTAATTCTTACTTGACCGACGGATTAGTTAAAACAGATGTATATCATATTAGACTTGTGAGTGGTCTTTAGTTGGACACCCGTAGGGCAAGCCTTTCTTAGCATCAAGTGTACTACATACTATATCTAGCTTCGGTGTCATGAGCTTAGTGCAACGTAAATACCTTTTGTGATATTGTATGTGTTACAATATTCGCACGTTTACAAATCTTCTGGTCCATACTTGTGAAATACTTAAACCTACGAATTCACTAACTTTATGTTGACATTTTAAGCATGTTTTCTCGGGTGCTTAACTGGATTTCTCTTGATGCGCTTCGTGGAGTCTACATGCATTATGACTACATTTTTAGAAAACTTATGTCTATCATTTAAATACCTTTGTACTTTAAACATCTTTTCAGCTTCCGCATTTTCAACATATTACTTTTGGAGTATTGTAATGACTTCCCTATTTTATAATTATGCAACGGTGTTTATTTTCAAAACATCCATATAGTGGTCGTTCTCTTGTACTTGTGTTTGAGATATTCATAACGTCACGCCCTCAGATTATCTATTTCTGATGCGACCCGATTTGATGGTGTGACATTTCACTTCCTTGGATGCGGCAACACTTCGCTCAGGAGCCATCCCTCTTTTATTTTGTTAAACCGATGTGCTCTTCTTCTTTTCGTTTAGTTTGTGCTCTGTGACGAAGATCTCGCTTCTTATCTTTAATGTTCTTGGGTTCCTGTCATATCAAAATATTCCCATGCAAATATATCTACGTTGCTCGTTAGTAATTTAACCAACTTTTGCTTGAACTGTGTCGGGAGTTGTCTTTCAATTATAATGGTTTGTTTAGGGTACTTATGGTTAACTATTACTTTTTCTTCCGGGTTTACACACTCAGAGATCTCAGGCGGGGCTTCGAAGAGTGATTCTTTTAGTCTTTTTACTTGCTCACATCTTTTTATGTCTTGGTATTCTCACATGATGACCCTCAGCCCTTCCTCTGACTGACACAGGACCGCGGAGTGCATTGTGGAAGGTATCATTCCTAATTCTGCGATGGCGGTTCTTTCAAAGAGCATGTTTTGGGAAGAGTCGGACCGTACTATCAAGAAACTGATCTGCTCGCTCCTATGGTGAGGAGCTTCTCCTACTGTTATCTGGAGGCTAATTTCTCCCAAGGGGTTAACTTGCTCGCCAGATAATCCTAACAGTGTTGTGTACACATCCTTCCTCATTTCCCTGACTTTCTTTCAAAGCTTTAAGAAATAATGCTTGATATTATGTCGCATGCGGCTCCTCCATCTAACATCACTCTTCCTACTTGCCTCCCGTAAACTTGCACGCTTATTAGAATCAGGTCTACGGATGGAACCCTGTTTCAGATTGGTAGAAATATCATTTCTTCTACACTCATGACTTTTGGAGGCTCTTTAAAGGATTGCTTATTACTCCAACCATGAGGATTGGCTCTTCTTTTCTGTCTGTGATTGGTTCTGACTTTACGGTAGGTGTGGCCCATTCTCCGAGTTAACTGTCTTCTTATTTGGCTTTTCCTTTTCTAATCCCTTTTATCAAGTGGGCTAATTTTCTTGACTTGAATGCCTCTTCTATCTGGTTTTTAGTTCCCTGCAAGCGTTGGTGTCGTGGTCATAATCTTGGTGGAATTCACAGTATTTAGACGTATCCTTAACTTTAGACAACATTTTGGGAGGCTTAGTGAAAGTTTTTCCTATATTTTCAGTGGTGAGGATATTTCAAGGGCTCTTTATAAGGCTTTGCAAGATTCTTGGGTTAGGCTTCTTATAGGGGTTGTACATGTCTCGTCTTTCTCTATTTTTCTTTTCAGAACCTTCCTACGGTCTCTCATTTTGATTTTTTTTCTCCCGTGTTACTATCTATGAAAGTGAATGGTCTGCC
>BQNB010028844.1:37232-56287 GCA_026074375.1 Tanacetum coccineum
AAAACAGCCCACATATCCTCTCTAAAATCCTTTGATCATTTAATCATTTAGCTTTGTTTCCAAGTGATCCAAGCTTAATTTCTCAAGTGCAAGAGAAGAATACTTTCATCATCAAGTGAAGAAGTATTACACCTTAGTGTGAATAGCAAACTTGTTGTATTCATATCACATATTTGTAAATCATTTGTATATCTTGTAGTTGTGTGTAGTAGCTAGATCTTGGTGATCTTTACTAGTAGTGTTAGATAGTTGTGATATAAGTAGTGTGGTTTAGTGAAGTTGTGAAGAAGTGGTGAAGTCGTGAAGAAGTTGTGAAGTCGTGAAGAAGTTGTGAAGTCGTGAAGGAGTTGTGAAGTTGTGAAGTCGTGAACTGGTTGTGAAGTTGTGTTGTGATAGATTGGTTCTAGCTAAGATTAGAACTCGACATCTAGCTTAGTGTCGGAAATTGATATAAGCAACGTTGTGTACGGTTTTCTCCGCTATAAAGGAGTTTGTTGACATAGTGAAGAAAACTCTCGAGTTTGGTGCTCGGGGAGTGGAGTAGGCCGAAGAGGAGCTTCGTAACTGAACCACTATAAATCCTTGTGTTGTGGTTTGATCTTTCTAACTCTTATCTTTTATTTTCTTTTACATATTTGTATTGTTCATATTGTGCAAGTGTTGAATTCACAAAAAGTCAAATCTAAATTTTTATAAACAAACTAAACATTAAATTAAAAAGCGATAAACTATTCAACCCCCTTCTAGTTTTCCACAGTTTTTTATGTTTCTGGACTCTAAACAGTAGCTCATTGAATGTACTTTCCAGTAAATCCAGCCTCGAAAGTTTTTAAGGTCGGGAAGTCATTCAAATGTTGTTTACCCTAAAAGTTGTCAAAACAGTAAATACGGGTCAGATTTAGGTCATGTTTGTGAGGGTAAAATCCTAACTTAAAATTTGAATTGAGCTTATCCCTTATACAATAATTAAGTTCCATATGTATATGGAGAAACCCCTGAAGGATACCTTAAGCTACTAATCTATGCTACTTTTTATAAGCTACTATTAGACCTAATGAGCAGATTTAAGCAAGCAAATAAGCCAGAACAATAAGCTACTAATCTATGCTACTTTTTATGGATTTTTCACTGTTTTATAAAGAACACTTTCAAAATGAAACTTAATCTAACAAAAGACAATATGAAGCATTTAAACAATTATAATAAGCAGGATTAAGCAAATTTAAACTATAATAAGTAAACAATAAGCAGACAATAAGCAAGTTAAACTAATATGCAGATTATAACTAGAATGCAGGCAGAAAAATAGAAAACTGTAAAGAAAAGTGTACATCTACCTCAGTTAAACAAAGGTGAATGCTCACAATAAAGCTTATAAAAGTAGCTTAAGCTTTTAGCTTAAGCTTAATCCAAAATCCTAGTCTAATCCTAACACTTGGCCATCAAGTACTATTACCAGCTTGAATACTATAAGCAGCCATCCAATTCCATTAGCATTCAAGCTTATATGAGAGTTTTTATGTAGCTTATGAGTAATTTAAGCTTATAAAACAGTAAATAAGAGCTTATTCAAATCATTAGTGCAAATATGTAAGAAAAAAAACAGATTTGACAAATGAATTTAAATGAAAACAATTTTTATTGATCAGATGAAATGAGTACAAACTTTTTGAAAAGGAAATTACATTTAACTAAAGACAATAAGATGAAATTACATGAAAAATAAGCTAAAATTAAACTACAAGCTACTATTAAAACTACTCCTAGATTGATCTGTGAGTGAGGACTGAGCTCCTTAAATAGGGCAAGAGGGAAGCTTCTAGGTCTTTTACACGCTCCTTTTGATCCAAGCCATCCATTCCTTCTAATCATTGGATCCTACTTTGTAGCCGTTAGATGAGATAAGAGCACACGGATTGCCATGCTGGCAATACAATCATTGGGAGGTAGATGTGCTTCTTTTGCATTGAGTTTAGTGTAAATTTCCCTTTTAGGTGTGTTTGTTTGAAGTCCACGTGTAATTCCTTTGTCAGATGTAGCCAATCATGAGCTGTGATGACGTTTCTTTGCCAAGCTGGAGCATAGTACTCGAATCTTAGAGCCACGTAAGGTAATTGAATGGAAGTGGGATTTTTACCCATTAATTTTGACTTAGGGTTATTTGAGAAGACGATGAACAGTAACAACGAATTTTCCCGCCCAATTATTTACCCTTTCTTATTCGTTGACTTGTTTGACTGAGTAAAAACGTGTTTGACTTTGGGCTTGTATTATAAGAAAAGGGAATTGGGCTTAGGGATTTGGTGTTGGGCTCAGGTAATAGGTTAACAGGTTTTGGGTGTTTAATAAACACTTAACGACCGTTAGTCCTCAATTAACAAAGGACTAACGGTGTTATAGATTTAAGGACTTATGATGAAAATGATTTAACATTAAGGGCTCATTTGGTATTTTGAAGGTTTTGTCATCTTGTGGGTTGACCAATGTTGACTTTTGTTGACTATTTGTTGACTTTTTGCTAAAAACTCCCGGCTCTTGTGTACTCATTCCGTTCTTGTGTTCGTTTTTGTCCAATTTTGGCTGTTTTCTTGTGATATTTGCAATATCCGTACCTACACATTCACAAAAGACAAAATTCCACATTTTACAAGCCATTATTTGCACTTTTTCTTCATTTTTAGGGGTCATTTTTGGTATAAAACGGATATGTGATTTCTCACATATCAAAATTCCCCAAACTAAGTGATTGTCGTGTCCTTACGCAATGTTATATGCTCTAAAACCAAAAACTCCAAAACCTCCCCAAACTAATCCTTTGAAAAGTAGCAAAGTCTTTTGTGGGGAAAGTTAAGAAATCACAAGTTTTAAAATACCCCGCTTTCCCATTTTCAAAGATTTTTCCATTTTTTATGATTTTCCTAATTTCTAATTTACGACTTATTCATGTGTGACATAATGTATTGCTTTCATTATTCATTGATAACTTTTAGGATCACGGAACAAAAAGCACAAAAAGTGTCCAAATGGATAAATTCATCATCCCCGACTTTCACTTCTCCAAGCCAAGCTTAAATACAAGATCATTGTAAAATACAAGTTATGATGCTAACACTACTCATAAAAGCTAATTGTTTATTACTTTTCCTCCCTTATTCCTAATTTTGTATCTCAAGATTTTATTTAAGTCATATACCCGAAGGCTCTTTAAGACTTTATTTCGATACTTATTAATTCCAAAAATAAAGCGTAACGGTTAAAAACGCAATAATTAGTTTCTAGCCCTTTTCAAAAGATCAAATGTCATCAAAATTAAGTCCACATCAAGGCGACCAAGATTTGGCTTTTATTAGGTTACTTAAGCATGGCACCATTCATGTCATATACCCTAAGGCTCTTTAAGACATAAATGGACCAATCTTATTTGCACCATATACCCTAAGGCTCTTTAAGGTACAAACAAGACAAAAATTAAGCAACAATATCCATTCCATATACCCTAAGGCTCTTTAAGGAATGAATAAGGCTATAATTTCACTTATTAGATTCTACTTACCCTATATACCCTAAGGCTCTTTAAGGGATAAGCAAAATATTTATTAATGTGATCAATTAGTATGTCCAAATTAATTATTCAGATGTGTACTCTCTTGATCACCAAAGGAACTAAAGAAAAACCTTCTATGAACTAATTATTAACCAAAAAACCGCACAAACTCTATTTATTTATATAATTAATATAAAGGTGAGCATGCTAATGGGAGAAAAAGAACAAATAATACTTTTGAGCTAAATAAATCCAACTATTCTATGTTTATCATCAAATACTTATTTTCTTACTCTATCTCCTCTTGTTCTTCAGTCTTTTAAAATTTCTAAGAAAGAAATTTGTGAATGCTTAGCCTAATAAATCGATCTTTGCATATTTAAAATCAATTATGGGAACTTGCAAAGTCTTGACCTTTTTTAAGCTAGACTTGCTTTTTATAGCTCCTTGTATAAAAGATTAGCAAATTTCAATATATTTACGTTAAGGAGAAAAGCTATGATATAAAATCGGTCGAGTCAAAATTTACTTTTGTTCTCACCAACGGAAAGCCTACATTCGTGTCAAAAAAAAATTTATGAACAATAAACTAGATATTAAGACTTAAAAATTTAAAATTTTTGCGGGAAAACGGGGTACGTGAGAACAACGGGCAAAAGTAGGTAAGATCATATCGAAGATATACTACCCCATACTAAAACTAAACATTGTCCTCAATGTTTCCTAGTCTAAGGCTCGAAACCCCATACTAGAACTCAAAAAGTCGAATGCATAATCCGAGCATGAAGAAAGTATTACATAAAATCTTAAGACGTTTATTAGGTATGCTACAAGATAAATGTTAGCCGATAATAATCTAGGATATCAGATTTCCCTAAACTAATGGCAAGCAAAGGCTAGGAAGCTCGAGTGAACCGGGACAAAACACCGAACATGAGAGTCTTCAAAAATTTTGGGTCAATCCTACAAACAATCACAAGCACAAACAACAAGAATCGGAAGAGTACAAGCCTCCTCACATCACATTAGAAATAAGAAAGAAAAATAGATAAGCATGGGGTGCCTCCCACGAAGCGCTTATTTTTGGTAACCGAGTCACATAGCTTGACTCGATCCCCAAATTCATTCATCCTTGGAGATGAAACAAGTGGAAAAGTAAACTTCCACTTGACTTTCAAATGCCACCGGCTTAAGAGAAGAAAAATGAAAAGCATAGATGCCAGGATCAAAAATGGTGTCCTCACTCCCGAAGGATAAAACAATTGTGAAGAAAAGATAATGGCAATCCTTAGAGGATAATCTCACATATGATGGAGATAAAATTTTCTTCATAACCCCAAGGTCGAAAACTTTGTCCTTGATCATCAAATCATCATTATCAGGTTCATCCTTTAAGCCTTGTGGTTCATGATCGAAAAACACTTCTGGGAAGAGATTATGGGTGGTGTTATGCAACATCTCAAGAATGTCTCCCTTAGAGTCATTATAAGCGTCCATAAAAGCATCGATCTTATCAATTTCGCCTCCTGGGTCGAAACACTCATCCTCATCTAAAAGAGTTGTGTTAAGTAAAATTGGCTCATCAAAATTAGAAACATTGGAATCCTTGCTCTCGACATCCTCTAATATCTCATTAAAAAGAGGATTAATGTTACTAGAGTTGTAATTGTCATCAAATTCAAAAAGAGGGTTTGAATAAACTTGAAAATTTTCTTCTTGAACATCCTCCTTAAGAAATGATTCGTCATCTCCCGGTGGAGGTAAGCAAGCTAGAGCAGGTTCGTCTGTGAACCTCTCAGGATTAGGATCAATCATCATCATAGGTGAAAAATTTGTTGACGGATCACGGTTAAGCAACAATTCAATTTCTCTAAGATTGGCTTCATAATCAACATCCTCATTTCCTGGTGGAAATAGGTCAAGAAGAGCGAGTTCATCGGTGAACTCCTCAAGAAGAGATTCGCTAGTCTCAAAAGATGTGAGACTAGGACTAGAATTAGAAAGCGAAGTGGTACTGCCACTCGAGAAATGATTTGATTTCTTCAATCTTAAAACTTCTCCAAAACTATCCTCGCATTAGACGTCAATGAAATTAATCATTTTAATTAACTCGTTTGCATGCTTTTGAGGATGCTTATCGACATGAAAAATTAATCGTTCATCCCCATTCCTTAAGATAAGCTCTCCTTCGTACACATCAATTAAGGCACGACCGGTCCTAAAAAAAGATCTCCCAAGAATGAGAGGAACCTGAGGATCGGCTTCAAAATCAACAACAACAAAGTCGGTAGGAAAGTGAAAACTCCCAACTTTGACAAAGACGTCTTTGGCGAGTCCTTTAGGACGAGTAATGGATCGATCCTCTAACTCTAAAGTCATTCGTGTGGGGGTAAGTTCGGGTAGGGAAAGCTTTTTCCAAATTGAAAGAGGCATAAGATTTATGCTCGCGCCGAGATCGGCCAAGGCGTGATATACATCCATTCCTGGGAAATCACATGGTATAAGAAACTTGCCAGGATCTTCAAGCTTTTTGGGAAGCTTTTTAAGGAGCATCGCCGAGCAATTCTCATTCAATGGTATCTTAGCTAATTCAAACAACTTTTCCTTATTCATGAGCAAATTCTTAATTATAGGGGCAAATCCAGGAATCAAAAGTAAAGCGTCCGCGAAGCTAATGTCGAAGCGTAAATCTTGAAAGATTTAAAAGATCTTCTTCATTTGATTCAAATCTTTTTCACGGAACTTTTGATCATTACGTCTCGAAGGATATGGAATATTCGGCTTAGGTAAAGTCTTCGGAACATCGGGTTCCAGAATTGGAATGGGGTTAACCAGAGGTGGGATGTAAGCGGTACTTCCTTGGAAATTAGTTTTCTCCTTATCCGTTGTCTCCTCGGTTTCTCGTTCCACTACCTTTTTGGGAGAAGGATTAGTAGGAATCGAAGGTCCCTCGTATGCAACACCACTTCGAGTAGTGATTGCTTTCATCTCACCCATCGGGTTTGGAATAGTATTACTCGGAAGAGTACCCGAATTTGAGGCTTGGTTTTGGAAAAATCCACTTAACATATTTTGCAAATTATTTTGAAAAGCATTTTGTTGGTTCGAATCCCATGGCCTAGCTTTTTGCATTTTTTTTTATTTTTCAAATATTTTTACACACACTTATAGAACAGATGAAAATAATCAAAACTTATAAAAGAAACTTTTTATGAAAATTACCAAATAAGCTAGAACTCAGCTTTTTAAAACAGACATATAACACTTAACTTTTTTTTTTGGCTTTTTTCACTTAAACAAACTAGCTAGAAAACTTTAATAAGCTGAAAACAATACTAACTAAGCTACAAACAGCTAATCCCTAACCTAATAAGAAAATTTGAGCAAGAAAATAAGCAAAAAAAACAAGCCATGAGCTGAAAAACAGAATAAGCACTTTTGCATAAATGGGCTGCCAAACAAACCTAAAGGCAACTTTGAGCTTAGTTTTAAATAAGCAAACAAATCCTTATGGAAATCTAGCTTATACCACCTTATAGCTTGACCTCAAATATTCTTAAAACTCCTTTTGAAAACTAGTTTGAAAATCAATTACTCAAAGAAAAAGTTAAATGAAAGCTTATTGACCCAGTGTGTGCTGAGTGTTATTTTTGGTTTTGAAAAGACAAAATGCTAAGTTTGAGCTTAAAAACAGATGACTAAATAAGCAATTTAATGCAAACTAATCTTAAACAGGTCTAATATATCCTACAAACTACTTGTCCTCAAATTTTGAAATCCTAAATCTAATTTATACACTTTGATAATTAAGCGACTCATCATTACTAGAGGTAGAATCGTCAAAGAGAGGATTGGAAAACATCGAAAAATTAGTCGTTTGAGAATCGGGCACATTACACTCACATTCATCTCCCGGTGGAGGTAAGCAAACTAGAGAAGGTTTATTGGTAAACCTCTCGGGATTATAGACAATCGTAATCTATGGTGAAAATTCTGTTGACGGATCATGGTTAAGCAAAAATTCAATTTCTCTAAGTTCGGTTTCAACATCAACATCCTCATTTCCCGGTGGAAATGGGTCAAGAAGAGCGAGTTCATCGGCGAACTCCTCAAGAAGCAAATCACTAGTCTAAAAAAATGTAAAACTAGGACGAGAATCAGAAAGCGGAGTGGTAGGAACTCGAGGATCGGCTTCAAAATCAACAACAACAAAGTCGGTAGGAAAGTGAAAACTCCCAACTTTGAAAAAGACGTCTTTGGCGAGTCCTTTAGGACGAGTAATGGATCGATCCGCTAACTCTAAAGTCATTCGTGTAGGGGTAAGTTCGGGTAGGGAAAGCTTTTTCCAAATTGAAAGAGGCATAAGATTTATGCTCGCGCCGAGATCGGCCAAGGCGTGATATACATCCATTCCTGGGAAATCACATGGTATAAGAAACTTGCCGGGATCTTCAAGCTTTTCGGGAAGCTTTTTAAGGAGCATCGCCGAGCAATTCTCATTCAATGGTATCTTAGCTAATTCAAACAACTTTTCCTTATTCATGAGCAAATTCTTAATTATAGGGGCAAATCCGGGAATCAAAAGTAAAGCGTCCGTGAAGCTAATGTCGAAGCGTAAATCTTGAAAGATTTAAAAGATCTTCTCAATTTGATTCGAAGCTTTTTCACGGAACTTTTGATCATTACGTCTCGAAGGATATGGAATATTCGGCTTAGGTAAAGTCTTCGGAACATCGGGTTCCAGAATTGGAATGGGGTTAACCAAAGGTGGGATGTAAGTGGTACTTCCTTAGAAATTAGTTTTCTCCTTATTCGTTGTCTCCTCGGTTTCTCGTTCCACTACCTTTTTAGGAGAAGGATTAGTAGGAATCGAAGGTCCCTCGTATGCAACACCACTTCGAGTAGTGATTGCTTTCATCTCACCCATCGGGTTTGGAATAGTATTACTCGGAAGAGTACCCGAATTTGAGGCTTGGTTTTGTAAAAATCCACTTAACATATTTTGCAAATTATTTTGAAAAGCATTTTGTTGGTTCGAATCCCATGGCCTAACTTTTTGCATTTTTTTTTTCAAATATTTTTACACACACTTATAGAACAGATGAAAATAATCAAAACTTATAAAAGAAACTTTTTATGAAAATTACCAAATAAGCTAGAAATTAGCTTTTTAAAACAGACAGATAACACTTAACTTTTTTTTTGGCTTTTTTCACCTAAACAAACTAGCTAGAAAACTTTAATAAGATGAAAACAATACTAACTAAGCTACAAACAGCTAATCTCTAACCTAATAAGCAAATTTGAACTAGGCTACTTGGCTATTTTCCTCTACTGATGCAATTGACACTTGATGTCCAAAACTTAAAACCAAAAGTGCAGGCCTAAGGTCTTGTATTCTACACTTTTAAAACACCAAACTAAATGCAAAATGAGTGACAAATTCAACTAGAGCAAGCTTGAGCTTAAAATCCTTATACAACTGAACTTATTCTAACAGATTCTAAACACTACTTATAAATTTTGATTAAAACTGATTAAAACTAACAACAACTTTAAATCCTATCATCATAAACTTCAAATTGATGTTTAAAGTCAATCCAAAGGGTCAAATAGCCTTGACAACACTAACTTGAGTTAGTGCTGCCTTGTGCCAAACACCCCTTTAAATAGCTTAAACCCATTTTTAGCTTATGAAATTGAAATTTAAAGCTCAAATTCTTAATACCAGATAGTTATAAGCTACTATTAGACCTAATGAGCAGATTTAAGCAAGCAAATAAGCCAGAACAATAAGCTACTAATCTATGCTACTTTTTATGGTTTTTTCACTGTTTTATAAAGAACACTTTCAAAATGAAACTTAATCTAACAAAAGACAATATCAAGCATTTAAACAATTATAATAAGCAGGATTAAGCAGATTTAAACTATAATAAGTAAACAATAAGCAGACAATAAGCAAGTTAAACTAATATGCAGATTATAACTAGAATGCAAGCAGAAAAATAGAAAAATGTAAAGAAAAGTGTACCTCCACCTCAGCTAAACAGAGGTGAATGCTCACAATAGAGCTTATAAAAGTAGCTTAAGCTTTTAGCTTAAGCTTAATCCAAAATCCTAGTCTAATCCTAACACTTGACCATCAAGTACTATTACCAGCTTGAATACTATAAGCAGCCATCCAATTCCATTAGTATTCAAGCTTATATGAGAGTTTTTATGTAGCTTATGAGTAATTTGAGCTTATGAAACAGTAAATAAGAGCTTATTCAAATCATTAGTGCAAATATGTAAGAAAAAAAACAGAATTGACAAATGAATTTAAATGAAAACAATTTTTATTGATAAGATGAAATGAGTACAAACTTTTTGAAAAGGAAATTACATTTAACTAAAGACAATAAGCTGAAATTACATGAAAAATAAGCTAAAATTAAACTACAAGCTACTATTAAAACTACTCCTAGATTGATCTGTGAGTGAGGACTGAGCTCCTTATATAGGGCAAGAGGGAAGCTTCCAGGTCTTTTACATGCTCCTTTTGATCCAAGCCATCCATTCCTTCTAATTATTGGATCCTACTTTGTAGCCGTTAGATGAGATAAGAGCACACGGATTGCCACACTAGCAATCCAATCATTGGGAGGTGGATGTGCTTCTTTAGATTTTAATGCAAATTTCCACTTTTAGGTGTGTTTCTTTGGAGACGTGTGTCATTCCCTTTTGTCATCTCAACCAATCATGAGCTTTGGTGATGTCTTAGCCTGCTGACATGTAGGATTTCTTCTAGAAGAGTTAATTGCATTTTAATCAAGTAGATTGAGTGCTGGGTAAATTTGAGAAGAAAGGTAAATTGGGGGAGATGGGTGAATAGTAAAACTAATTTTCCCGCCCCCTAATTCCTTTTATATCTTGTTTGACCTGAGTTTTACACAACGTTGACCTGGGCTTGGGGGGATGTTTTGGGCCATGATATTTAGCTTTGGGCTCGGTAAAGGTTAAATGGGTTTATATAATTAAGTTAACAACCGTTAGTCCTCAAAGGTTAACAAAGTAATAAAAGGACTAACGGTGTTATTCATTTTAGGGCATTTTAGTGAAATGGTTTAACAATGAGGGACCTTCTGGTATTTTCAAGGATTTTATCATCTTGTGAGTTGACTAAGCTTGACCATGGTTGACTTTTGTTGACCATTTGCTAGAAAACTTCTGGCTCTTGTGTACTCGTTCTGTCTCGTGTTTGTTTTTGCCCGGTTTTTGGCTCTTTTCTTGTGATTTTTGCAATATCCGTACCTACACATTCACAAAAGACAAAATATACATATACAAGAATAATTATGCACATTTTCATCTTTTTAGGGTTTGTTTTGATACAAAAAGGATATGTGATTTCTCACATATCAAGTCCTTAAATGGTCAAATCTCGTGATTTAAAATGTGACCTAAAGTTTCCTAGTATTTTTAATGAGTGTAAAAATGTTTTTAGATGAACTTTGACTATTTACACTATGGGTAAATAAGTTAAATTGCTTTAAATTTAGTATGGACCATTGACGGACGTGTCGGGACGTGTTGCTTGAGATTTTAAGCTGTTTCAGGGAAAACTTCTCAGAGATTGATGAAATATAAATATAATCATCTATAATGAGATAACTTAAGAGAATATTAACATAAATGATTAAATAGATAATAGACTGAGTACTGAAAATCCCAGAAATTGATCTAACCGGAATAGAAAATAATAAAAAGCCGAAGGACTAAATTAGGACATCATAAACTAGAAAATCTGCAAGGGTTACATTCCAACTCTGAACTTGTTGAACCACTTCCTGAACCTGAACGTACCCTGAATAGAAGACTTCGTCGACGAAACATGAGAGTCCCATTCGAACAAAGAAATGAACCATCTACACAACCAATAGTTGTTTACGCTCCAATCCTTGACATCAACCATTTCCGTCACTTTATTAATATCCTCAAAAATTAAAATCCAATGGATGATGAACCAATGTGGGCTATCGACCGTGTTGTCGCTCCGACTCCCGGTTCTGCAATCACCATTCCTGAAACCATAAACGAATTCGCTATTAAGGGTAACCACTTGACCCTAGTCAAAGGAAACCAATTCGATGGTAGAATTAAAACCGATCCACACAAACACATTCACGAATTCCTCAGAATATGCAATATGTTTAAATACAAAGACACAAAAAATGAAGCTGCCCACCTGATGATGTTTCCCCTATCACTCACCGGTGAAGCAAAAACATGGCTGGATGAACTCAATAAAGGAACTATCGAAATGTGGGATGAACTTTAAACTGATTTCATTAGCCGATTCTTTCCTCCAGCTCTTTTCTATCGACTCCTCAGAGAAATCTGAACTTTTTCTCAACATGAAAATGAAACCTTAACCGAAGCTTGGCTCTGTATGAAAGAAATGCTTAGAAATTGCCATGGTCACAATATATCCAAAGGCAATATAATTAAAATCTTTTAGCACGGTCTTAACGAAATAACCTAAGAAGTTCTAAATGCCGCAGCTGGTGGTATTTTCCTTTATAAAATACCAAATCAAGATTATCAGCTTCTCAAAGACAAAGTCTTACTCAAACTCGACTGGGCTAAAAACCAAAAAACAAAATCATCTCTAAAGAAAACCATTGCTTTCGCCGATGAAGGTAGTAGTAATTCTGACACTTACAAAATTATGGCCCGAATGGATACCTTGACCATGAAAATAGATGCTCAGTATAAAGAATTCCAATCTCATTCAAAACAACCAAACCCCAATCATAACGATGATGACACACCTATGTCCCGTGAAGAAGAAGACAAATTCATGCAAACCTTATGTCGTACTTGTTTTTACAATGATTATCGCGATCATGACTCAAATCGCGATAATTGGCATTCAAGCAGAAGAAACGATTATAATCGAGACAACTATCAATCTAACTCTGATGATAAACCCGATCTTTAAAAACAATTAAGCTATTTTATAAAAGCTCAACACTCGACCAATTCTTTTGTCAAAGATACGTTTATGGTTCTCAAAACCAAACTCGAAACAATAACCAAAAATTATCAAGCATCGATCTAAAATCTTGAAGCTAAGTTCGATAGATTTGTTGACAAGAAATCTGGTTGACCTTCTGGATCTCTTCCTAGTAACACTTAACCTAACCTGAAAGGTAGCTCATCTAAACCTTATCAACCACTGCAAGCTCAAAATGAGCAGGTAAATGTCGTATTTATGCTGAGTGGTAAATCCTATGACCCACCTATCAACCCAAATAATTAACCTAATGATATCGAAACTCCTATCAACTTTGATATTGAGGATGAAGATGAAGAACCTACACCTCAACCCAAACCTAAAGTTCAAAAACCAGTCAAAGAAACTCTGACACCTAAACTATATAAACCAAAGATCTTATATCCTCAACGCCTCAGAAAAGAAAAAATGGAAGCCCAATGTGGAAAATTCCTCGACATGATTTGAGTCATTTGAATCAATGTACCTCTTGTTGATGCTTTACCAGGAATGCCGAACTATGGGAAATTTCTTAAAGAACTTGTAAGCAATAAGCACAAACTCAAACAAATTTCATTCGCTTTCCCAAGTGATGAACATTCTGCTTTAATTTAAAACAAAGTTCCACCAAAACTCAGAGACCCTAAAAGTTTCCTTATTATATGTATTTTTAATAAAGCTTTCTCATGTGATGCTTTAGCTGATCTTAGTGCTAGCATTAATCTCATGCCATACTCTCTATAAGCTAAATTATCTCTCGAAACTCTAGAACCTACAAAAATGAGCATCAAATTAGCCGGCATATCATTCCAATACTCTGTTGGAATAGCTAAAAATATGCTCGTTGAAGTTGGCAAATTCACTTTTCCTATAGATTTTGTTATTCTTGAAATAGAAGAAGACAGTAAAGTTCCTCTAATCTTAGGGAGACCTTTCCTCCATACTGTCAATGTAGTAATTTGAGTTAAGCAATAAAAACTCAATCTTGGAGTTGGTATCGAACGTATGACTTTTCATATGGACTCTGCAATGAAACACTCTTATTCAAACGATGATACGTGTTTTAGTATTGATGCTATCAATGAAATCTTAAAAGAAGATTTCGATGATCTTCTCGATAAAGGTAGTAAAATCCTTTACTCCATCGAAGGAACCATCCTTAAAGAAAAACTCTTTGCTGAATTCGATGAATTCATGGCAATGACCGCCGATGAAAACTTTAAATCTGAATCTGACATCGAAGAACCGCCATTCAAAAAAATCACCTTTAACACCGATTATAAGATCAAGACATCTCGTGAAGAACCTCCTACGAATCTTGAACTCAAACCTCTTCCTGATAACTTGGAATATGTATTCTTGGAATAACCCTCTTTTCTTCTTGTAATCATATCATCTCAGCTTTCTGAAGAAAACAAAAACAAACTTGTTTCCGTCCTTATAAGACACAAGCAAACTTTTTCTTGGAAAATAACAAACATTCCTGAAATCTGTCTGTCTTTTTGTAAACATAAAATTCAACTCTTGGAAGATAAAAAACCAGTCATTAAAAAACAAAGACGATTAAACTTGAATATGCAAGAAGTTGTTAAAAAGGAAATTGTTAAACTTCTCGACACTGGTATCACTTATCCAATCACCGATAGCCCTTGGGTAAGTCCCATTCACTGTGTACCCAAGAAAGGTGGTATCACAGTTGTTACCAACAAAAAAGATAAAATTGTCCCAATAAGAACTATTATAGGTTGGCGAGTATGCATTGATTATCGTAAACTCAATGAAGCAACTGCAAAAGACCATTTTCCTTTGTCATTTATGGATCAAATGTTAGAAAGACTCACAGTAAATAAATACTTCTGTTTCTTTGATGGGTTTTTTGGTTACATTCAAATACCAATCGATCCTATGGATTAAGAAAAAACCACATTCACATGTCCCTTCAGAACATACACTTACAGGTGAATGCCTTTCGGCTTATGTAATGCTCTAACTACTTTTCAAAGGTGCATGTTAGCTATCTTTCATGATATGATTAAAGAATATGTCGAAGTATTCATGGATGATTTCTCAGTCTTTGGAAAATCTTTCAATAACCGTCTCAATAACCTTGATAAAATTCTTCAACGTTGCAAAGATGCAAATCTTGTCCTTAACTGGGAAAAATATCACTTTATGGTTAAAGAAGGAATTGTGCTTGGATACAAAGTGTCAGGTGCAGGCCTTGAAGTTGACAAAGCCAAAATTTACGTAAGCTCTAAACTTCCACCCCTTACTAATGTTAAAGGCATTAGAAGTTTCTTAGGACATGTTGGTTTCTACTGACGTTTCATTAAAGACTCCTCAAAAATTTCCCATCCTCTAACTAAGTTGCTTGAAAAAGAAACTCCATTCAAATTCAATGACGAATGTCACAAAGCATTCAATTCATTAAAATAAAAACTCACATGTACTCATGTGATAATGAGCCCAAACTGGAATCTTCCATTTAAGCTTATGTGTGATGCAAGTAATTTCATAGTTGGAGCCATCTTAGGTCAAAAAGATGGAAAACACTTTCACCTCATCCATTTTATAAGCAAAACTCTTAATGCAGCTCAGTAAAAATATACGGTTACTAAAAAAGAACTGATGGCTATAGTTTTCGCATTTGATAAATTCTGACCCTATCTGATATTATCCAAAATGATTGTTTACACCGATCACTCAGCTCTAAGACGCTTATTCAAAAAGCAAGATGCTAAACCACATCTTATATGTTGGATTTTGCTCTTACAAGAATTCAATATAGAAATTAAAGAAAAGAAAGGTACAAAAAATGTTGCCGCCGACCACTTATCTTGGATTGAAAATGATAAGACGAGTGATGACAGTAAAGTCGACGATAACTTTCTTAGAGAAACTCTTATGGAAATAACTACTATTGACACTCCATGGTTTGCAGACTTTGCAAACTATTTGGTAGGTGATGTTATACCTAAAGGGATGACGTACCAACAAAAGAAAAAATTATTCTCTGACCTCAAAAACTACTTTTGGGAAGAACCTTACCTTTTTAAAGTATGTTCAGACGGTATGATCAGACGCTGTGTCTCAGGACCAGAAACTCAAACCATTCTAGAAAAATGTCACCATGAACCAACCAGTGGACATTATAGACCAAACACCACAGCTAAAAAAGTCCTAGACTTAGGCTTTTACTGGCCAACAATCATCAAAGAAGCTCATACTCTTGTTCGCCTTTGCAAAGCATGTCACAAAAATAGGAAATATATCCAAACGTGATGCAATGCCCTTAAACAACATTCAAGTATGCAATTTTTTTGACATATGGGGTATTGACTTTATGAGACCATTCCCGAAATCATATAAATTCGAATACATCTTAGTCGTTGTTGATTATGTATCCAAATGGGCCGAAGCTTAAGCTTTACCAACCAACGATGCCAGAGTTGTTATTTCATTCTTGAAAAAACTCTTCTGGCATTTTGGAATGCCTAAATCTCTTCTAAGCGACAAAGGAACTCGTTTCTGCAATAAGATAATGGAAAAAACCATGAAAAGATATGGAGTTAACCACCCTTTCTCTACATCCTATCACCCTCAAATGAGTGGTCAAGTTGAAAACATGAACAAAGCTCTTAAAAGAATCCTTGAAAAAACTATGAAAGACAATCCTGCTATCTGGTCAAGGAAACTTGATGATGCTTTATGAGCCTTTCGAACCGCTTACAAAACACCAACTGGAACCACACCATACAAACTCGTATACGGAAAGAACAACCATTTACCTTTTGAAATAAAACACCATGCATATTGGGCCCTAAAAAACTGTAATCCTGGTCTCATCGCCGCTGATGAGAAAATAATGTTCTAGTTACACGAGTTAGATGAATTTCGACATCAAGCTTATGAAAACTCTCGTTTATACAAAGCAAGAACCCAAGTCTGGCACGACAGAAAACTCAAAATGAGAAAAGAGTTTAAACACAGAAACAAAGTGCTGCTATTTCACTCTAAGTACAAATTCAAACAGCCAAAACTCAGATCTCGATGGCTTGGACCATATGTAGTAAAACACCAATATCCATCCAGATATGTTAAACTATATGGAAAAGATGGCAAGACGTTCTTTGTTGACAGCCATAGACTCAAGCTATATCAAGAAGAAGATAATGACACAAGGGAAGAACTTACTCCTTTCTTTCCTAAAGAATGAACCCCAGAAGTACGAGTCTAGCTAATGACACATTTCAAAATTAAGCGCTTCTCGGGAGGCAACCCGTGCTTTAATTTAAGTGTGAAGGATGTGACAACCGCGATTTAACAAGGTTAGTTTAATTGTTAGTGTTAACCTACCTAGCTTTATGTGTTTTAATTTATGTGTGTAAGTCGATTTGGTGATTTATGTGATATGATATGTGTGCTATAATATGTGCTTATGCGAATAGAAATGGATGATTTAGTCATTCCAAATCGTATTTGATAATGATTTTGAAATGTTAGGGCATTTGAGCGTTTTAGAAATTAGCGTATCATGTATCATTAATTTCGGGTTGAGATTATTTATTAAATTGAGGTTTCATAATTTATTTATGTAGTAATGAATAAAAATAATTTGGAAAATTAACAAGTAGTGTAAGTGTTTTTATTTTAGGTTATGTGCATTTATTTAAAGGTAAAGTAAATAAGTAATGTGTGTGTGTATATATATATATATATATATATATATATATATGTGTATAATATATCATATATGTATATATATATATATGTATATATGCATATTTTATAATATGTTATATAGTAAATGTATAAATAACATGTAGTATAATGTATACATGTATAAACATGTATACATGAAATACATTATTACACATATATACATGTATACACATAATACCATAGTATATATAGTGTGTTTGTTGTAATATATATTATATATATTATATATATATAAATATATAGTTGTTTTTAATAACAAATGTATTAATGTATATAGTATATATACATATATATATATATATATATATATATATATATATATACATATATACATATATACATATATACATATATACATATATATATATATATATATATATATATAGTATTTTTTAATAAAAAATGTATTAAATATATATAGGAGAGGTCACGAAATTTAAAAGAAAAAAAATAAAAATTATTTATTTTGGGCTTGGGTGTGGATCGGTTCAAAAGAAAAGGAAAAAAAGGTAAAATCCAAGTTTGATAAGGAAACCAATTGAGTATTTTTATAAAACAAAATCAGTATTATTTTTCTCTCCTCATTCTCTGTGTTGACCCAAAAACCATAGGGATGGGATCATGAGAAAACCTAATTTCGGTGGAAAACCCAGAAAACCAAAAAAAACCAAACAAATGCCCTAAAAAAACCAAACAGATGCCCTAATTTTTTCAAGCTAAAAATTGTTTTTTCAGGCAAATATGGCCTCGATTTACTCTCTGTAAAAACCCAAAAAAACCAAACAGATGCCCTAAAAAACTAAACAGATGCCCTAAAAAATCTTTTATATAGCCTGAAAAAATTAGGGCATCTGTTTGGTTTTTGAGTTTTTACAGACATTATATCGAGGCCATATTTGCTTGAAAAACCAATTTTTTTCTGAAACAATTAGGGCATTTGTTTGGTTTTTTTAGGGCATCTGTTTGGTTTTCTGAGTTTTCTAGGTTTTCTAGAAAAATATAGTTTTCCCTAGAACCCATCCCCCATAACCCTAGCCTCCATTGAAGTTTTTTTAAGGTCTCAAGATCAAGGTTTGATTTTCTTTTATAAATCTTAAATTTGTTTAATCCTTAATCTAGTAATCAAGCATATGTTTTAATTATTGTATTAAATATGTGATAAATAAATTGATAGATTAGAGTTTTATAAAAATACTGTAATTATGATGTTATGATCATTTAATATTGATTTGGGTTATAATAATTAGGGTTCGGGTGTGTTTGATTGGGTTTAATTGTTGTAAATTTGGAATTAAAAACTGGGCAGATTTTTGAGTCATCTTGCGAGAGTCATAATTTAGTCATACGAATAGGTTTTGTTAGCCTTAAAATATGGTGACATATCTGGAATTATAATAGTTTAGTTATAGTGTGACACGTAAGGACTAATAATGACAAGTTACAATAGTTAGGTGTCACTAGGACTATAAATACCCCCTCCATACTTCCATGGAGGGGTGAGGATAAACATTTGTCTCATAAGTGTGTGTTGTTTCTCTCTCTAGAAAACACACACACTATTTCCTTTCTCTCTTTAATAAAATGCCTTACTTTCATTTCTATCCTCCCCGACCTCCAGATTATCTTTTGTTAGTGAAATCTTATTATTAACAATTGGCATTAGAGCCTAGGAACATATGGTGTTCGTGGTTTGCAGATTTGGAGGTGTTCATGGTGTTTTTTTAGGTAAAAACTCCAACCGAACGCACC
>BQNB010028845.1:0-56283 GCA_026074375.1 Tanacetum coccineum
AAAGCCTTTAATGACTGAATTCATTAAAGATTTTTAAAGACAATTATCAAGCATGTAATATTAAGCAGTAGAAAGTAAAAAGCAAAAGGAAATAAGCACTTTAATAAGCTAATAAGCAAAAAGTAGAAATAAGCTATTTAAGGCAGTTTTCAATTTAAGCTTAAACAAAAGCCCAAGCAAGCAAATAACAACATGAACAAGCATAAATGAGATAACTAAGTAGGAAAAAGCATAAATAAGCACTAAATAAGCTGAGCTACTGTAGCAATAAGCAAAATTTGAAAAAGATAAATAGGGGACTTACAACCTATCCAAGCTTTTGGCAATGAGTTTAAGCTTTTCAAAGCTTAATAACCAAACCCTAAGTGTCTCCCATGAGACTCTAAAACCAATAAGCCATCCCTCTCTGCTTATTCATCCATAAGCTTAATTCAGCACACCTTTTTCTTTCTTTTTGGTTTCCTTTTCTTAATTCTTGTGCAAAAATGTAAACGGCTTATATGAGAACTTATATGAGAGCTTATATGAGGTTTTAAAAGAAACTTTAAGCAAGAGTAAACTTAAACACAAATCTGAATTTCATTGAATTTTAAAAAGTACAAGTACAATAAAGTTAAACTACTTAAAAACTTAAAACTCAACTAGACTAAAAAACTACACACTTTGCCTCAAGGGCTTACAAAAGATTTATATAGAAACGAGCTAAGGTTTTGGTCTTGGCCTCTTGTCTCTCTGTCTTGTCCCTTGTGTGCTTCTTTGTAGAGACAAAACAGCTATTTGTGCTTGTTGTGTGTGTAGAAACACAAAGCCAATCTGAGCCATTCATACTTCTTGATGCCCAATCCATAAATCACAACCATTGATGCGAATTTGTACTTGGATTGCCAACCTGGACTTTGACTATGTGGGGGGGGTTTAGGATTGTGACGGGTTTGGAAGGTTGTGGTGAGGTCAACGAGGGATGAGAGGGACAGGTTTGGGGTGACAGGATGTGGGGTTGGGAGTTTGGCGGGAAAGGGTTGGGAGAGATGTACAGTGTTTTAAAACGCAGGGTGAGAGTGATATGTTTGTTAGCATGGTAAGTCCTTGTGGTGTTAAAGTTTATGAATGGATGGCAAGAATGGTCCTCGAAGGTGTATTGTTTGTCTCCACGTATGGTCCTTTTGGACTTTTGCTTTGGGCCGTGTTTGTATATAAGGGATTTTGGGCCTTTATAAGACTTTGGGCTTTTTCTTTGTATAAGTCTTGATATAATTGCACTAATGGACTGACCCGGCCCATTAGATGGGTTCGGGTGGGCCCATTAAGTGTTTCTTCAGTTTTGGCCTCGCCTTTGACTGTTGACTTTTTGACTTTGGCTTTTGGACTTTGACTTTGATTTTGACTTTGTCTTTTTCATGCTCTTCCATTCTGTGCTTGGTTTTGTCGTTTTTGGCTTCGTTTTTCATCCTTTTGTCGGATATCCATTTCCTGCACAATATAGATGAAAACATACACATACAATGTATTTTTGGTACGTTTTTGGTCATTTAAGTCCGGTTTTAATGGAAAGTGGTATGTGTAATTAAGCACATACCAAAATCCCCCATACTAAACCATTGCGTGTCCTCACGTAATGCTATAAGTAAGCACTTAGAAAACTGAATCTCGATCCCCCTCGACTAATAACCTCGAAAAGTAGCTAAGTGTTCGTTAAGGGGAATGAAAGAATCAAAAGCTTTGAAAAGCCCTGTTTTTTACCATTTTTTACATATTTACACTAACTACCACTAATATTTTTGTATTTTTCCTTTTTCTTATTTTTTTGTACTTTTCATTTTAAGCAATTAACTAACTTATTTGACTTTCGTTATTTTTATAACTTTAGGGATCATAGAACAAGATGCATTTTAATCTTAAAATGCCCCAAAAAGGATAAATTCACCGTCCTCGACTTTTCACTTATTCCAAACCAAGCTTAAAACGAAATCACCGTTAAATATAAGTTAAGATGCTAACACTACTCGTATTTGCAACTTGTAAACTTTTCACTCCCGACAATTATTATACATATTAGGTGAATGTGCCATTTCGAATTTCAACCATGGATCAACGTTTTGCAAAATTCTATGCTTCACGTTCCACCCGAGAATAATGAGTTTGAAGGCGAGATCATCCCATGTAGCGACTTCTCTCGCAAATCCAACTTACGGCTAAGTGATCTCCGTCTTATTGACACCCCACATAGACTATAACGGACTCACGGACCTTTAGTTTGAAAAACTCTTAGGTTTCCCGTATATACATAGCTTATTTAGAAAAACTTAAAATGAAATTGTCTTAGTTCAAAAGCATATTTAAATTTAAGAAAAAGAGATTTTCCCTATATTTATTAACTCACATTTACTACACTTAATATTAACATAACTAAGGAAATCCCCGACCTTTTAGAAGGCTGCAACATCGGTTGTGAGCCGGCAAGATGCAGCAAACTTTTATCAGTCTCGGATTATTATTCTTACTATGGGCTTTCTTTAGAAGGCTGCAACATCGGTTGTGAGCTGGCAAGATGCACCAAACTTTTATCAGCCCACGGTTTATATTATTACCTTATTTATCATTTTTTTTCATTACACTTTATATTACCACGATATAGAGAAAATTTCGTTTTAGAAAATTTAAGTATAAATTTGAACTAAAATTATTGATATCGACTATACTTCAAAAATTGTTGATTTAAGTTTAATTTTCAAAAATAGCACGTATTATTAGTCCGGTTAGAAGCTTATGGGAGAAAAAGCCACAAACTACACTTATGAGCTCTTAAGATTTCCAAATAATCCTTGTTTAGCATCCAACTCATACTTAACTCTATCATTTTTCGTTCTTCGCGAAGATCCGCGAACGCTTAGTCTAAAAGTTAAGGAACAAGCTAGAGCTCAACACGCTCGATCGAGTCAAAATTTATTCTTATTCTACCCAGCAGGAAAGTCAAAATTGTGACAAAACACTTATTTTATTTTTGAAAATTTTTAAATTTTTTCATTTTTTTGAAATTTTGGTGGTAAAAACGGGATTACGTGAAAACAACGACTGCAGGCACAATCAAATCGATAGATCCCCCCATACTAGAATTAAACATTGTCCTCAATGTTTTAAGAAGGGTCTCTACGTAAATCCTAAGCCGTTTATTAGGTATGCTTAAAGATAAACGTTAGTCGATAAGATTTGGATATCGGATTCACAAAATGAAGCTAAGGATTTGAAGCTCGAGTGATCAAAGGACAAAAACTGAGAGAACGAGAGGCTTCAAAAATCCAGGAAATACTGGACATACAACAACACAAACACAAAACACGGAAAAGGAAAGAGGCAAGCCTCATCACAACAAAAAACACTTATTCATTACTATTAAACTACTATACTACTACTATGATTATGCTAGGATAAGCATGGGTTGCCACCCACGAAGCGCTTGTTTAAGGTCACTTAGCTTGACCCGATCCCCCCATACTTGAGCTTGTCAAGGGGGATAGAAATGGAGACACGGAACATCCAAAATACGGATGTCCTCTCCAAAAGAGCAAGGAAAAATCTTCATCGGGCTTTCAAAAATTTTAATGACTTTGAAAGCTTTAGAGTCCCGATGAGATAATTCCGGGAGAAGAGAAGAATGAACTCTTTTAGAAGTGAGAATCCCGGGGTTGAAAACTTTTTCCTCATTTTCGGATGAAAACGAGAGTAGAGCTCCGAGCCCGGGAACTTCTTTGTGGAAAGGAAGTTCATAAAGAGAAAGAGGAGGATATAAATCCTCAAGAATTAAAGAAGCATTAGTGATCTTCTTTACATTCTTTTCCATTGTTGCATATGAATGAGTATTCCCGGATTAAATATCTTGTCCTCGTTGTCGGTCGAAGTCAAAGCATCAACCTCGGAAAAATCCACATAGAAAACCGAGCCACACTCGGGAAAAGGAAGGAAATCACTTGATCTAGGGGGATCAAGTTCATCAATCAAGATTTTAGACTCTTTGATTTTCTCTTCCTTGAAGTCAAATGGATCATCATATGTATTATCATTAACGGACTCAAGATCAAAAAGTTCATCATCATAATCATCCCATAATGGCGGGGATGAGTAATCAAGAGCATGTTCATCGGTGAACATCTCAGAAATGGTATCAACAAGATTGTAATCAGGAGAATTTTTATCAACCAAATCTTCGAGAATAGAATCCATTTCCTCGATAGGATTATGGTTAAGCAAATACTCTATTTCTCGAAGATCGGATTCGGCATCAAAGGGAAGGTAATCAATTCCTGGTGGAAATGTAAAATGAGCGAGTTCATCGGCGAACTCCTCAAGAGAATAGTCGCTAGTCTTAGAAATCGGAAGACTAGGTGAAGAAGAAGTGGTACTGCCACTTAAAGAATTATGAAAAGGAGGGAGAGGAGATGAAGGATTACTATTTCCCGGTGGAAATGAATCACTTGCGAGATAAGCTTCAAATTCTTCCCAAATTAAATCACTTTCTTCGATGGAAGTAAGTGTGGGGGAAGAAGAAGAAGACTTGGTCACGGGTTCCCCTAAAATCGGAGTAGGATTGCCCAACACGATTGATTATCATGATAAGGAGGGAGATCGTTAGTTTTACTCAAGGATTTACAATTCTAAAAATGTCTTCCTCCCGGATCAAAGATAATCATCATTAACTTCGTGAAGTTTAAATTGTATGAGTTAGAGACAAGAGTAATGGGATTGTCCACTTTTTTTGATTTGTTACAAACCAATCTTCACGAATTACATCATGAGAAACATTGTAGACATCAATCAAGTAGATAGATTCTTGATGAGATCGTTTGAAAAGCTATGAAGTGTCATTTCTCATGTTCAAGATTAGTCTTTCATTACCGTCATAGAGAATCATTTCTTCTCCATGAATGTCAATCAAAGCATGAGCGGTCTGTAAGAATGGTCTTCCCAAAATGAGGGGGACACGCGGATCACTTTCATAATCAACAATGACAAAATCAGCAGGGAATGTGAACTTTCCAACCGGAACAAAGACATCTCTTGCAATTCCTTTCGGAGTGCAAATATCACGGTTAGCTAGTTCAAGAGTCATTTGGGTGGAAATAAGCTCGGGTAATCCTAACTCTTTCCACACCGAGAGTGGCATCAAGTTGATGCTAGCACCTAGATCGGCTAGGCCTAGCACTTGATCTCACTAAACCACACGGAAATGAGAAAATTTCCAGGGTCACCTAGCTTTTTTCGGGAAGCTTACTTTAAATTACCAGCTGAGCAATTTCATAAACGGTCTATTTGCCACTTCAATAAGCTTCTCCATATAGGAAGAAGAGACTCTAAAGATCTATGATAATTCGGATAAGAATTATTCATCGCAATAGTGATGATGCTATTGAAGTTGTTTAATAACATTTAGAGCCTACGATTATGAAATTAAACATCATCCCTTCTGTTTGTTTCTTCTGGTTCAATCAAGAACGGATAGGGAAAAATACGTGTTGACTAGGAACCCTGTTGATGAATCAAAAAATTTCTATGTATTAGCAATTTGTACTAGAGGAGGTGGACCTAATGGTAAACTCCCATGGTTCCGTGTCCGAGAAAAGTCCCTCTACACGTTCATCCTCCTCGCGTATTATGAATATGAGGAGGCATAGGAACGAAGGTTCATCAAGAACAAAGACCACTTCTGAGTGGTAATGGCTTTAAATTCACCTTTTGTGTTAGGCAACGTGTTGCTAGGGGAGAGATCTTGTACCCTGAAAGAAGCGGTATTTCATTTTAGATAAAGTTACCTAGCATACTATTCAAGCCTTTGAATTCGAATATACTAACTAGTTCAGTTGAAAGGTTAGCATTGAATTGATCTTGTTTTCATTAATCCTTATGTAGTTGTTAATTCATGCAGTAAGCAACCGGAGGTTGGTATTCAGGGCTTGATAATTTTCTGAACCATATTTGATAATATAAGTCACCCTGGAAAAACTGATTTCTACCCTGATTGTTACTTTGGTTGTTTCCTTGATTCCAGTTTTGATAAGGCTGAACCTGGTTGTTTTGATTTTGATTGCTTCGGTTTTGATTTTGATTCATGGTATGTGCTTAATTACACATACCATTTTCCATTAAAAACGGACTTAAAAGACTAAAAACGTACCAAAGATACATTGTATTTGTATGTTTTGCATTTGAATTGTGCAGGAGCGGATACTCAAAAAGAAAGCCAAAGTCGATCCAAAGCAAAGTCAGTCAAAGTCAAAAGTCAGCCACATGAAGAAAATACAACTTGAGGGACTAAAACTGCCAAACCTCAAGTTGTATTACAAAAGTAAAAGACAAGGGTCGAAATTGCAAACCGGGCAAAGTTTGCAATGAAGTTATATAACTTGAGGGGACAAAACTGCCAACTTACCCAAAAGCCATCTTTCCCGCCCAACAAAACCCAGGTACAGCTAGGGATGTCGTCCCATACTTCTACCCTGCAAAAACCACTCAACACCCTAGATAAATCATTTCAACCACTCCTCTATCCCCCCCCCCCCCAGCTGTATAAGTGCCATGTTGGCAATCCCTCACCATTCCCAAGTATTTTCGATGGCTATGATTGACTCCAAAGAAGCACAAAAGAAATGGAAGGCTGGGATTTGTTTTAGAATCACCTCACACAACAAACTACTTGATTTATGTCTCTACAAAGAAACACAGAAAAATAAAGAAGAAAGTCCAAGAAACCAAACTTAATTCTTTTAGTATAAATAGGGCCATTGTAACCCAAGTTAGGGAGTTAGTTTTTAGTTTTTAATATCTTAGAAAATCTTAGCTTAATTTTCAATATAACTTACCTTATTTTAAAATCATTTCCAGCTTTTACTTTCAGCTTTGTAACACTTTCAAGTTTTAATGCAAATTTGAGGTTTTAAGTCAATTTACAATTCCAAGTGTTAAGTTTCTTAATTGTGTTGTTTTGTGTTCAAAAAAACACCACACAGCCCGCTCTCAATAAGCAGCTTGTTTACAAGCACTTTAATTAAGTACATTTTAAAAAGTTAAGTATTAAGAGAAAATCCACTCACAAAAACACCACAACTTATTATGATGATAAGCAGTTCAGATGGGCTTATGGACATTACTAGCTTGTTTTATACAAGCTAGAGCTTGTAGATTCTTGGTTTAGCCCTGTTTTGAGCAAGGGTGTTGTAAGTTTCTCTTTCTCTTATTTTTTCTTATTTACTGTAGAACTGCTTATTAGTGCTTATTTTGCTTAGCTGTTAGTTTAAAAGTGATTTGTGTAACTTTCTTAGTTAGTACTCTTAGTTCATTTGATAAAACTGTTAGTTATGAGTTAACACTGTTAGAATAATTCAACTTATTTAAGTGCTTATTCTTGATTGAAGTCTGCTTATAAATGTCTAATTTTGTTATTTGATAATACGTTGTTAAAAATAAGATCAAAATCAGCTTAATATAAAAAGAAAAATTATTCTTAAAAACTTTCATTGTATTTTTAACTAGCAGTACTAACCCCATAGTTAGTACTGCTAGTTCTCTTTTGGAACTTTTAAAGCTAGCAGTACTAACTTAAAGCCAGCAGTACTAACTCCAAGTTAGTACTGTTAGTTAAAACTGTTAGTACTGGTGGTTCATTTTAGCTTATCACTATTATTTCGCTTAATTAAGATTTCTAGCTTTTAAGAAAGATTAAACCATTTTACACTTACTGTCTTTAAGGAGTAAGGCTTAATTAAGCTATTCACCTTTTCAGAAGCAATTTTAGTAGTTGATCAGATTGTAGCTTTTAGCTTATTTGCCATTTTAGTTTAATCTAGTTGCTTATTCTTATGCCTGAGTGCTTATTAGGGTTAGTTAAATATCTGTTTTAGCTTATTTGCTTATTTCTTGTTTCATTGTGTTTTGTTAAAGCTAGCAGTACTAACCTTAAAGCTAGCGGTACTAACTTAAAGCTAGCAGTACTAACTCCAGGTTAGTACTGATAGTTAATACTGTTAGTACTGTTGTTAGTACTGCTGAGTTTTTCTTGCTTAATTTAGCTTAATTGCTTTTTGAATTTGCTTATTTAGAGTTAGCTTAGCTTATTTGATTTGTCTTAAGCTTATTTGAGCTTATTTGTGTCTTAGTATAAAAGTTTTAAGTGTTTTTACCATTCCTAGCCTTTAAGCCTGCTCTAGCTTATTTTCCTTGCTTCTCTTCTCGTGCATTTGCTTATTAGTGTTAGTACCCAATCATTCCTTGTCATATTCAAACATCGATTATCAATTCGTCTTTCGATTTTCCATTCAAGCCTCGTTGGGACATAACGACCCGGAGACACCCTATACTACTTCCGGTTTAATTGGTCTCGCGGATTCTGATCCTTGTTGTGTGCTTATATTTATTGGCATCATAAAAGGGGTGAGAAGAAGCGAGTCAAGTTTTGGCGCCGCTGCCGGGGAGGCTGTGAAAACGATTATCGTTACGTTTGACAAATTTGTGTTTGAATCTGTGAATATTTTCTTCTACAAAAATATAAAAAGTACAAAAATATTTTTCATTTTCTTTTATTAGTATAATTATCATAAAAAAACCAAAAATATAAAAACATTGTCAATAAAAAAAGAAATAAAATTCACAAATTGGTAAAAATACCAAAATATAATATTCTCAATTGAGATATTATCATAATAACTTCCGGTGAACTTGTTGGTTCCCAACTCGAACAAAAGATTTAAAAACTTGCCATTTGTGTCTCTTATGACATACGGCTCACCTTGAAAAGTTAAACAAGCTATAAAGTGGGTATAAGGAGGGTTGTTCCAAGGAACTACGACCCGAAAGGAGAAATAAGCTTCGCGCTATTCCTACTCCTCCGCTCACCTGTGCGTTTATCTTTTTGAGAGCTACCGTGAAGTAAGTAGATTATTTGGTTGAAGTTGTCTTATATCTCATTCTCCCGATAAAATCATTTTGAATAAATCATTGAACAACCAAACAATTAGTATATAAATTTTCTTTTATATTTCTATTTTGTGCATTCGCACACGTTCTCAACCGTAAACGTCGACAACAACAAGCCGACAACTTCTGTTGAATCACCAAAACTTGAGAAGCCAAATAACAATCCTCCCATAGTATAACGATGGATGATTAGATCGTACTATGGCTCAATTGCTCGAAACACCTACCGAGGGTTACGAGGATGCGATTGTTGTTCCCGAGATTACCGCTAACAACTTTGAGATCAAGCATGGTTTACATAATCTTGTTTAAAATAAGCAATTTTTCAGACATGATAAAGAAGACCCTCATGCTCACATCCGATATTTCAACAAGATCACTTCGACGATGAGTTCCTAAACGTCATACGTCGGTTAAAGCTTATGCTTTTCCCATTTTCCCTCGAGTGGATCAAGCCTGGATTTGCTTCGAAAAAGAGCCCCTTCAACGATTCTTACATGGGGATGATCTTTGTTTCGAAATTCATATAACAAATTCTTCCTCCCTCTAAAACAACAAATCTCGAAATGAAATCACGAGAATTCAACAAATATTTGATGAAACGTTTTAACGAGGCATGGGACCGATTCAATGAATCTACTTAGGATGCCCGAATAATGGAGTTTTCCAGAATTGCATCAACTCGATACAATCTATAAATTCCCTAAATTCGAATGATCCAGATTCCTTGACTCCGCTGCGGGTGGTAACTTCTGGATAAAATGCCACGAGAATGCCTAAAAATCATCGAGAGCACGTCACAAAGTTTCGTCAATCATGAAAGCAAGGCCCAATGTTATTAAAGTAGTACGAGCACTTTACCCCAGCAGTTTCATCCGATCTTGCTGAGCTGAAAGAATATGTTAAGCATTGATTTCTCGATAAGAACAACTATCAACAAAACTCCAGTTCCCGCTCCGAAAAAGCGATCGAGCAAGTTGTGTAACTTGCTGGGTGGTCCCCATTCTAACCAAAAATGTCCAGCCACCGATGGCAACATTTTATCGTGACAATAATCCAGAATACACCACAAGCCGCCCAGTTAACTACAACTAAGAGGAATGCCAGTATACCGACTCTCAGAAGGTAGATGAAACAAATTGACCTCCCGGTTTTCCTCCTATTCAAAAACAACCAAAATCGGGGATCAATACAACCAAAATCGAGGGAACAATTTAAACCAAAATAGGGTAAGTAATTTCAATCAAGGACAAGTATACCTACCCCAGATTTAATCACACCCCCGACTTTTCAGCTCAGCTTACAAGCTCCAGTTCCACCAGCACCGGGTGTGTCTAAGCCCGATTTTGATAACTACGTCAAAGCTAATGACGCGGTTATGCAAAATATGCAAAATCAAATGGCAAATATAACGGACCTGATCACCAAATTCTAAATATAATACCGCTTCTACTCGGGTTCGAGTTCCAAGCAACACCATTGCTAACCCAAAAGGTGATGTGAAAGCAATCATTACCCGAAGCGGTGCTTCCTATAATGGACCTCAAATTTCTTCTCCTCCTAAAGAGAAGGAAAATGAACCCGAGGTGACAAAGGAGACGGTACAACCAAGCACCGAAAACATCCAACCTCCGGTGGTCCAAACTAATGACCAAATTGGTGAGCCCATTGTTGTTTCAAAGACTAAACCAAATTTGCCTTATCCTTCAAGGGCCAACAAAGAAAAGCTCCGTGAAAAAGACGATCTTCTAGCTTCAAAATTTATGGAGATTTTTCGGAATCTCCATTTCGAGCTAAGTTTCGCGGACGCTCTCCTACACATGCCCAAATTTGCACCAATGTTTAGAAAGCTCCTCAATGACAAGGATAAGATAATTGAGTTGACAAAGACACCGGTAAACGAGAATTGCTCGGCGGTTATCCTAAAAAAGTTTCCCGAGAAACTTGGAGACCCCGGTAGATTTCTTATACCGTGTGATTTTCCGGAGATGAATGAATGCTTAGCCTTAGCCGATCTCGGTGCAAGCATCAACCTAATGCCTCTCTCCATTTGGAAAGAACTAAGTCTCCCAGCTTTGACCAAAACCCGAATGATACTTGAACTTGCCGACCGAACGATTTCTACTCCAACCGGCATCGCCGAGGATGTTTTCGTGAAAGTTGGAACGTTCTTCTTTCCTGCCGATTTTGTGGTCGTTGATTACGTTGCCGATCCTCGGGCTCCCTTAATCTTAGGAAGACCTTTCTTGAGGACGGCACGTGCCTTAATAGATGTTCACGGTGAACAAATGACCCTTAGACATGATGACCAATCCGTAACCTTCAAAGTTGGTGATACTAAAACTCTCTCCTACAATATCATTGAATCAGTTAACCGAGTCGATGTTATTGACATTGCTTGTGAAGAATATGTTCAAGAAGTACTTGAAATTTCTGAAAGTGGCAATCCCACTTCTACTTCGGGGTGATAATACGATCGATTCTCGCTCTCCATCTTTCACTCCCTTAGGAGGAGGAAGTGATATTCTAATGGAAAGAGATTGATGCATTTCTTGAAAATGATGGACTCAATTCCACCGGGGTTTGTTGATGGAATCTATGATTTGAGGGAGATACTGTTTACCTTGAGGACGTGTTAAGTGTGTTCAATAGTGACCAAAATCTCCATCCGTCACCAAGTTTGTGAAATTAATGGTTCCTGGAGAGGTTAATCTTCATGTGAAAAACTCTCGACCATGAACTCAAAGACATTACCCCCATCCATCTTGGTATGCTTTTGGAGGGTTGATGACAAATTACCCGTCATAATCACTAAAAACTTGAAAGATGAGGATAAAACTGCCCTGAGCAAGGTTCTTAAGTCACACAAATGTGCCATAGCTTGGAAGATTTCTGATATTAAGGGAATAAATCCACAGTTTTGCACCCATAAGATTTTAATAGAGGAAAACGCCAAACCCGTAGTTCAACATCAGAGACGAGTTAACCCAAAAATCCACGAGGTTATTAAGCAAGAAGTTATCAAACTTCTTGATGCAGGGTTAATTTACCCTATCTCTGACAGCCCCTGGGCAGTCCCTGGGTAAGCCCAAAAAATTCATTGTATCCCTAAGAAGGGAGGCATAAAATAACCGCTAGGTGAAAAAAAGAAGAAAAATGAATTATACCCACTAGTTGTTACGGTGAATTGCGAGTTTTGCATCGAATACCGCAAACTCAATGAAATCACTCATAAAGACCATTTCCCGTTGCCATTTATGGATCAGATGCTTGAAAGATTAGCCAGAAATGAGTACTATTGCTTTTTGGACGGATTCTCCGGCTACTTTCAGATCCCGATTGACCCACTTGATCAAGAGAAAACTACCTTCACCTGCCCTTGACCGGAACATTGCCTATTGTCACATGCCTTTGGGTTTGCAATGCACCTGCACATACTAAAGGTGTATGGATGCAATCTTTCACACATAAATGATGAGAAAACATGGAAGTCTTCATGGATGATTTCTCAGTTTTTGGTGATTCTTTCTCCTCATGCCTTCCTTTAGCCAACGAAAATGCACTAACGGTGGAAGACACACAATCTTGTGCAAATTGGGAAAAAGTGCCACATATTGACTATGAAGGAAAATTACTGCTGGCCATAAGATTCTAAGCCCATGATTAGGTTGATAAATCAAAAGTTGATGTCATTGCAAAATTGCCTCATCCCACTACCGTGAAGGGTATTCGCAGTTTTCTCGGTCACGCCGGATTCTACCGGCAATTTATTCAGGATTTTTCCAAAATCGCCCGGCCTATGACCCACCTCCCTGAAAAAGAAACTCCGATTATCATCTCAAAGGAATGCATTGAACATTGTTATAGAAACTCATTAAGATGAAGTAACCCATGCTCTAATTCTAGTTGCTCCGATTAGGACTTGCCCTTTGAAATCAAGTGGATGCAAGTGATTTTGCTGTTGGGGCAGTCCTAGGGCAACGTAAGACCAAGCACTTCCAGCCGATACACTATGCAAGTAAAACTATGACCGAGGCTCAAGCACATTACACTACAACGAAAAAGAATTACTGCCGTCATGGGGGGAGGTAATGCATTCGAGAAATTCCGGCCATATCTTGTCTTGTCCAAAAGCATAGTGTATACGGACCATTCGGCTCTCAAGTATCTGCTTGCTAAGCAGGATGCTAAGCCAAGATTTCTCTGTTGGATTTTGCTGCTCCAAGAATTTGATGTCCGTTATCCGTTGATAAAAAAAGGAGCAAAAATCTCGCCGCAACCCCCTTTCTAGACGTAAAATCCCCATCAAAGCGAGCTTGGATGAATAGAAATTACGGAAACATTCCTCTCGAGACAACTTTGGAGGTTACCTCTCGTGCGAAAATAATGCCCTCATATGGTTTGCCGATTTGTTGCAACTACCATGCGGGGAAATTTTGTGTACCAACAGTGGATGTCGTTCTCAGCAGAAAGGAAAGTTTTTCAACACATCAAACACTACATTTGGGACGAATACCCCTTCTATTCAAGATCTGTGCTGACCAAGTAATTTAGGCTTGTGTTTCGGGGCAAGAAGCTTTTGACATTCTTAAAGCTTGCCAGAGGACCCAGACCGGGGGACACAACGGTGCCAGATACACCGCTAAAAAGATCTTTGATTCAGGATTTTTATAGCCCCACAATCTACAAGGATGCCCAATGACTTTAGTCACCGATGTGACATTTATCAACGTCAAGGCAAATTTCGCAACATGATGATATGCCAACCCAACACTATCCAAGTTTGCGAAATCATTGACATTTGGGGCATTGATTTTAATGGACCTATTCCCGTCTTCAATGAGGGAAACGAAGATATACATCGGGGCAAGTACATTACGTTATCAAAAAAAAAAACGGGTTTTTGTTTTGAATGAAAGCTCTCCCCACCAACGATCGCCCGAGATGTTTGCAAAATTTCATAATCTCTCTTCTCCCATTGTTGCCCCTTCAGTGTAATCATAAGTGATCGCTGGGACCCATTTTTTTCAATACCCAATTTTGCAAAGTCATGCTTAAATACAGGAGTCACTCATCGCACGCCACGATATCACCCACAAACCAGTGGCAAGTTATGAGTTTCAATCGTGGTTGAAAAGTAATCTTAAAAGGACCATGGCGAAAACCGTGCCTCTTGGTCGAAACCAACTGGATGACGCTCTCTAAGGGCCTTCGTACAGCTTACAAAACACCCATCAGGAGAGTACTCCATACAAGCTAGTGTTGGAAAGGCATGTCATCAGCACGTTCGAAGTTGTAGCACAAAGCTAATTGTTCCCTTAAAGCATCAAACTTTGATATCAAAAAACCCGGGTGAACACATGAAAGTCAACTCAACGAACTTAATGAACTTCGGGATCAGCGCTACGGAAAACTCTTTGATCTATAAAGATGAAAACAAAGAGAATCCATGTACTCCAAGATCAAAACCGGCTGGTTTTCCACGTCGGTGATCGAGTCCTCGCTCTTTAACTCTAGATTAAAGATTTCTCAGGAAAGCTTAAAAAAAAAACCCGCATGGAGTGGACCCTTCACTGTAACCAAGTTTTTTTCATATGGCACTGTCGAGTTATCTCAAACTCCGGGCCAAATTTCAAAGTGAATGTCATCGTATGAAGCACTACTTGAGGGGAAACTGTACCACAATAAGGTATCCAGGACCTAACAGAGTTCCCATGGAACCAATAAATTCGGGGACGGTCAATGCAAAGCGACCTAAACAAGCGCATCGTGGGAGGGCACCCCATGTGCTAATCAGAAGTAGTAAAAATAAAGTGTTTTTATGAGTTGTGAGTGAGCTTACCTTTCCATTACCGTGATTTCCTTGTTTTTGTGTTTTGTGGTTATATGGTCCAGGATTCCCGGATTGTAAAGACACTCGTGCTGCTTAGTTTGTCTTTTCAATCACTAAGAGTTTTCACATCCTCCAGCTTCATTTTGGAATCGCAGTATCCAAATCTAATCGACCAAAGTTTTTAATCGTTTGGCACGACTAAATAAACGGCCTTTAAATGATTTACATAGGTAACCCACCTTTGAAACATCGAGGAATATGTTTAGTTTCTAGTATGGCTGGAATCTTCGATTTATTATGCCTGAAGCGTTGTTTCACGTAATCACCGGTTTTTTATAACCTCCAAAATTTCGCAAAAAATACCAAAAAAATTGAAAAAATTTTAAAAATTTTCAAAAATAAAATAAGTGTTTTGTCACAGTAATTACGACTTTTCCCCAATGGGTAGAATGATAATAAATTTTGACTCAATCGGGCATTGTTGAGCCCCTAAGCTTTGTTCCTTAACCATTAATAAACGAAAGTTTTATTAGGGCAAAGCATTTGCAGGATCCCCCCCCCTTTTATAAGGATTTTAAATTTGGCGAGAACGGAAAATGATAGTGTTAATTACAAGTATGGGGGGGGGGGAGGGGGGGGGGGGGGGGGGGGTGGGGGGGGGGGGATGCAAAACCAGGATTATATGGAAATCTTAAAGCTTATAAGTGTAACTTGTTCCATTTTTCCTTCCAGAAGCTCTAACCTGACTAATAACTCTGCCTGTAATTTTGCTTTAAAACTTAACCGACATTTTCTAAAAAAGAAGCTCTTTTTCGTAAACAAATAAAAATTATTCATCATAGTTTCAGTCCTTATACTGTAGTTCCCTAAAACGAGAAATTTTCTCTATTACGGAAAAATATGTTGCAAAAAAAAAGACACAAAATAAAAATAAGATAAACTGTTGGGCTAATAACGGTTTACTACTGCATCATTCCGGCTCACACCAATGTTGCAGTTCTTCAGAAACAAGCGCATAATGAGATAATAAAATCTGTAGTGGTTTATCAATAAGAACCGTCGCAGACTAAGTCACAACATCTTTGTAGGGAGCGTGGCCGATGATGTGTCATTTAAATGTTGACCGATAGTAATAGTATATACAATAAGTGAAAATTTTAATTGTTTAAGGTTTCTTTTTTCTAACACAAGTAATCAATTTTTGAACTAAGAATAACTCAGCTTTAAGACATCAAAAGTAGTTGGTTGCCGTCGGTAAGATTATTTCGAATTAAGTATTCTCCGTGGGTTGTCAAAAACCTGGGCACTACGCTGATAATGCTGGGACTACATATTCAACGAGAAGAAAGGTCGCGTACAATGAATAATCTCACCAATGAGATCATTTAAATTTTTGATGTTAGCGGGGCTTTGAGTAGTATTTGTTTATATTTTAAAAACGGTAAATCAAAAGAAATTCGCCTAAAAGGGTGGAGTAATCCCGCTTTTACATTGCGAACATTCTCCTGTGTGGTCACAACCTGATAATCTAGTCGAACTCGGCTGGGATCTATCGAAGAATATGCTTGTTGGTGTTGATCTAGTCTTTTCCCCAGGTTCTTCAAAATACGTATGCACATAAGCTATACAACAGTTCTAAAAATTTGTCGATACTAAATTTAACTAAAATTAAGCACAATTTAACTCTAATTGAATAATTTTTGGGAGCGAAAATTGACGAATCATAGTTATAAGTAGTGTTTTAGTCATCTTTACTTTTACTTAACGAACGGTGATTTCGATTTACGCTTAGTTTGGGACTAGTGAAAAATCGGGGACGATGAATTTATCCGTCAGGACATCCGTAGATTATTCTATGGGTGCTTCTCATTCTATGATCCCAGTGTTGATATAATAAAGGAAGTCAAACAGGTAGTTAAGAAAAGCTATAAAGGAAAATCCGAAAAATAATTAGGATGATTAGTGTACATATAAAAAAAATTGGTGAAAACGGGACTTGTCGAGAGCTATTGATTCTTTATTTCGCCCTTGACGAACACTTTGCTACTTTTCGAGGTAATTAGTCGAGGAGGTTCGAGATTCTTAGTTTTCTTGAGTGTTTACTTCATAACATTGCGTGAGGACACGGCAATACCTTAGTATGGGGGATTTTGGTGTGTGCTTAATTACACATACCATTTTCTATCAAAAACGGACTTAAATGACTAAAAACGTACCAAAAATACATTGTATTTGTATGTTTGGCATTTGAATTGTGCAGGGATGGATCTTCAAGAAAAAGGCCAAGAAAGAAAGCCAAAAAGTAAACAAAACCGACACATGGAAAGGAAAATATCAAAGTCAACAACGATAGCCAAAGTCAGTCAAAGTCAATAAAGTCAACAGGAGTCAGCCCGAAAAAGTCCTAAAGACAAATGACAGAAAATTACCACTTGAGGGACTAAATTTGCCAAACCTCAAGTTATAATTACAAGTGCTGAAATTGCTACCGGGGACAGTAAACTTAGGGGCCAGTTCTGCCAAACCCCTTTAAAAAAAAATTTGTATCATAAAAAGGGGCGAAGATTTACAAGAAAGTTATAAAGTTGAGGGGCCAAAGATGCCGAACATTACACCAAACCATTTTTATCCGCCCAAGAAAACCCAGATACAACTCACGGGTGTCTTCCCCCCTTTTACCCTGCAACCTCTTCAGCACCCTGGATAAAACATTTCCCCCTCCACTACTAACTCCCCCCTTGCTTTATAAATTGCGCAATGTTGGCAATCCCCTTACCACTTCCAAGCTTTTCGATGGCTATGATTGACTCAAAGAAGCACAAAAGTAAATAAAGGCTGTGGATTAGTTTTAGAATCACCTCACACAACAAGCTCACTTGGTTTTGTGTCTCCTACAAAGAAACACAGAAGAAAGAAAGAAAGAAGACCAAGAAACCAAGAGACCTTAAATTCCTTTTAGATCTTAATAGGGCCATTGTAACCCAAGTAGAGAGTTCGAGTTTTTCATCTCGTTCTTATTTAAATTCAGCTTACTTTTATGCAATTTTATTTTTCCAGTCTTGGTAACTTATGTTTCGCAACCCAAAATAAATTTGGAATTTTTAAAGATCAATTCTTGAATCCCTCTGTATTTCTTTGTTAAAAGCTTAACTTAAGATGTTTTTAAGTCTTATAAATCATATAAGACATCTTGTCTTAACTCAAATCTAGGAATTAAGTAAAGAGACATAAAAAATTTCCACACATCAAATATGCCTACATCCTATGGATGATAAGCCAGTTCTGGAAGGGCTCAATGGACTCTGCACTAGCTAGTTATTATACAATCTGAGAACTTGTAGACCTACTTTGTTGTAGACACCCTGTTTAGAGACAAGGGAGTTGTAAGTCTTTATTTTTACTATTTGCTTATTTACTGTAGAACTGCTTATTTAGTGCTTATTTGTTACTTTATATTTGCTTATTTATTCTTTAATTAACGATGTTTAAGTTGCTTAATCTGCCTTAGTTGTTAGATTTAAAAAGTTGACTTGAGCACATTCGTAGTTAGTACTGTAGTGTAAGAGATAAAAACCAGTTAGAGACTGATTTAGCTTATTTAAGTGCTTATTATTGATAAAACCTGCTTATAAGTGCCTTATTTTGTTATTTGATTGTTTTTAACAAATTAGGATCAAATCAGCTTGAATTAAGACAAAAAAAACATGATTTTTTTTTGAAAACTTTAAGGGGTATTTTCAACTAGCACTACTAACCCTTAGTTAGTACTGCTAGTTCTCTTTTGGAATTTTCAACTAGCAGTACTAACTCAAGGCTAGTAGTACTAACTCCAAGTTAGTACTGGTAGTTAAAACTGTTAGTATTGTTGGTTCATTATTGCTTATTAGCTTATTATTTCTGCTTATTTAAGATTTCCTTAGCTTTTTAGAGTAGATTAAGCCCATTTTCCGTTACTGTCTTTAGTAGAGATTATTTAAGCTTGTTGCTTCAAAGAATTTCAAAGTTAATCATTTTTTAGTTATTTTAGCTTAATCGTCATTCTAGTTTATTCTAGTGGCGTATTCTAAATGCCTGAGTGCTTATTAGGGGTAGTTAAATATCTTTTTTTAGATCTTAATTTGCTATTTCTTGTTTTCACAATTATGTTTTGTTAAAGCTAGCAGTACTAACTCCAAGTTAGTATTGATAGTTAATACTGTTAGTACTGTTGTTAGTACTGCTGAGTTTCTCCTGCTTAACTTAGTTTAATTGTTTGCTGAATTTGCTTATTAGATTTAGTCTAGCTTATTTGGTATGTCTATGAGGGAATAGTTTCTTAAGCTTATTTGTGAGCTTAGTTTTTCTTAGTATAAAAGTTTTTAGTGGTTCTCCATTCCTAGCCCTTATGCATCTGTAGCAATTTCCTTGCTTATCTTTTCGTGCATTTGCTTATTAGGTTTAGTTCCTAATCATATCCTTATCATATTCAAACTTCAATTTTCAATCCGTCATTTGATTTTCCATTTAAGCCTCATTGGGACAAAACGACCCGGGAATCATACTTCCGGTCACGTATATATTTTATTGTGTGAACTCTTGAACAATCCTTGGCTAAAGGTGTTTGGTTGAGTGTTTGCTTCTATATTATATATACATATTATTGAACGAATCATGTATCAAGGCTGATGAGAAAAGGCTTGATGACGTTCGTACTGTTCGTGACTTCCCTGAAGTATTTTCGGATGATTTGACAGGTCTACCTCCCGTGTGTGAAATAGAATTTCGTATTGACCTAATTCCAGGCACGTTGCCAGTTGTAAAGTCACCCAACCGTCTAGCACCTTCCGAAATGCAAGAATTGTCAAATCAATTAAAAGAACTTCAAGAGAAAGGTTTTATTCGACCAAGTCATTCACCTTGGGGAGCACCTGTGCTATTTGTCAAGAAGAAAGACGGTGCTTTAAGAATGTGTATTGACTACAGAGAATTAAATAAGTTGACAATAAAAGAAGCCGCATCCTCTCCCCCGGAAATGATTATTAGTTCTGACCAATTACAAGGTGCGTATTGTTTCTCCAAGATAGATCTTCACTCGGGATATCATCAGTTAAGATTTCGAGAAGAGGATATACCGAAGACCGCATTTAGAACACGTTATGGGCACTTTGAGTTCACAGTCATGCCATTTGGGCTGACGAACGCACCAGCAATATTCATGGACTTGATGAATCGCGTCTGTAAACCCTATTTGGACAAATTTTTAATTATGTTCATTGATGACATCCTTATCTACTCAAAGTCAGAAGAAGAGCATGAAGCCTACTTAAAGATAATTTTGGACTTACTCAAGGAGGAAAAGTTATTCGCCAAAATTTTAAAGTGCGAATTTTGGTTAAAAGAAGTCCAGTTCCTAGGATATGTGGTTAACCGAGATGGTATCCATGTGGATCCTAGAAAAGTTGAGTCGGTAAAGAACTGGAAGACCCCTGAGTCACCCACAGAGATTCGTTCATTTTTAGGATTGACGGGTTATTACTGAAGGTTTATTGAGGATTTCTCTAAGATCGCCAAGCCTCTCACCCTGTTGACTCAGAAGAATAAAGCTTATGTATAGGGTGATAAGCAAGAAGAATCCTTCCGTATCTTGAAATAAAGGTTATGTAATTCTCCCGTGTTAGCACTCCCGGATGGACCAAACGACTTTGTGGTCTATTGCGATGAGTCAAATCAAGGGTTTAGATGTGTACTAATGCAACGAGGCAAGGTGATCGCGTATGCCTTAAGATAATTGAAAATACATGAGAAGATTTATACCACCCACGACCTGGAGTTGGGTGCGGTGGTGTTCGCCTTAAAAACTTAGAGACATTATCTTTACGGAATAAAAAGTGTCATTTACACTGATCATAAAAGTCTCCAGTATCTTTTCGAACAGAAGGAATTGAATATGCAGCAGAGGCGGAGGAGTTAACTACTCAGTGACTACGAATGCAAAATCAAATACCATCCGGGCAAGGCAAATGTTGTAGCGGATGCTTTGAGTAGAAAAGAAAGACTCAAGCCTAGACGAGTACGTGCCATGAGCATGACTATCCAGTCCGGCCTTAAGGCCAAGATTTTGGTGGCATAAGGTGAAGCTTTCAAGGATCTTAAGGACCCAGCTGAATGGCTAAAAGGATTAGAAACACATTTTGAGAGGCAGGATAACGGTCGAATTTACTTCTTAGATTGGATTTAGATTCCATCAGTTGGTGGTATAAGGAAATTGATCATGGATGAAGCTCACACTTCTAGATATTCAGTACATCCTAGTGCGGATAAGATGTACTATGATTTGAGGGATTTGTATTGGTGGCCTGGTGTGAAGAGAGACATTGCTGAATATGTTAGCAAGTGTCTTACGTGCTCTAAGATAAAAGCCGAGCATCAAAAACCTTTAGGTTGCTTCAGCATCCGAAAATTCCAAAATGGAAATGGGAGAAGATAAAAATGTACTTAGTTACAAAGTTTCCTAAAAGCAACAGTGGGTATGATGCGATTTGGGTCGTTATAGATAGATTGACCAAGTCAGCTCACTTCCTACCTATTCGCGAAGACTACAAAACTGAGAAGCTGGCAAGGATTTATATCAACGAAATTATAGCGAAACATGGTGTACCGGTGTCAATCATTTTAGACCTTGATGGTCGATTCACGTCACACTTATGGCAAGCTCTTCAGAAGGCGTTGGGTACAAAACTAAACATGAGTACATCTTACCACCCTAAGACCGACGGTCAGAGTGAGCATACTATTCAGACACTAGAGGATATGCTACGAGCTTGTGTTATGGATTTTGGTGGCAGTTGGGATACTCACCTCCCGTTGGTTGAGTTTTCTTATAATAACAGTTACCACAAGAGCATTAAGTGCACACCTTTTAAGGCTCTGTACGGGCGAAAATGTAGATCTTTTGTGATATGGGCTGAAGTTGGAGAAAGTCAGCTTACTGGACCAGAAATTATAAAGGAGACTACAGAAAAGATTGTTCAAATTAAGGAAAGGTTAAAAACTGCAAGGAGTCGCCAGAAAACCTATGCTGATAAGAGGCGCAAACCCCTTGAATTCAAAGTCGAGGACCGGGTATTACTTAAAGTATCTCCATGGAAGGAGTTGTACGATTTGGAAAGAAAGGAAAGCTAGCACCAAGATACGTGGGACCGTTTGGAATAGTAGAGTGTATTGGACCGATAGCTTATCGACTGAAGTTACCCCAGGAGCTGAGCTGTATTCACGACACGTTTCATGTGTCAAACCTCAAGAAGTGCTTGGCTGAGTCAGATGTTCAAGTGCCTTTAGAAGAAATTGAGATTGATGAAAATCTGCGTTTTGCCAAAGAGCCCATTGAGATCGTGGAGCAGGGCATGAAAAAGCTGAAGCGAAGAAGAATTCCTTTAGCAAAAGTTCGTTGGAACTCACGGCAAGGAGCTGAGTATACTTGGGAGCGAGAAGATCAATTTAAGACCAAGTACCAGCATCTTTTCTCCCCCACCTCGTCTGCAGTCGCCAGTTGAACTCTGGGGACGAGAGTTCCCTTAGGAGGATCGACTGTGAGATTTCATAATTTCAGGTAGGGGTGAGCAAAACCGACCGACGACCGAAAACCGACACAAACCGACCGAAACCGACACCGACCGACACAAACCGACCTTACTCGGGTCGGGACTCGGGATGGGTTTTCCACGATGTCGGGACTCGGTTCGGTTCGGGACTCGGGATGAGTCGGGATCGCACAAAGAAAACCACACAAACCGGGATTACTCGGGCCTAACTCGGTTCGGTTCGGGACTCGGGATTAAATCGGGTCGGGATTCGGTTTGGGTTTTCCACGATGTCGGTTTCGGGATGAGTCGGGACGGGTCGGTTTCGTCCCGATGCTCACCCCTAATTTCAGGTAAATAGATTTATTATATTATATTCCTATTTTTACCATTAAGTAAAATTTCTACTTTTACTTTCACCTGATTAGGCAAATTTCATGTTCTTAGTTAAGTTTGAGTCGTGCTTGAGAATTTCTTTCGTCCACGTGCATATAGTAGTTCGATATTTCCATTGTTCACCTCTAAATTTTATAATCCTTACATTTGGTCATTTTAGTTTTACTTCGTGTTTCGCCAAGCTTTGCCAAATTACACATTAACCTTAACCTTTTACCAACTTTTATTAAAACCTTACATATTACATAACACTTTATATAAGTAAATAAAAAAAATCAAATCACCCTATAACCCCCCTTATCCAGCCCCATGTTCACACACACACACACACAATACTTACTTCTCTTTTCAATTCCTATGAACCTCATCATTTCAACATTACATGCAAATCTCAAGATAAAAAAAACCATCAATTACACCCTTGTCCCTAGGCCAGGGATGCCCATGCATACAAACACCCCCCCCCACCCCCACATCCTCCCCCCCCCCCAATATAGATCAGCAAAAATTCGCGCGCGACTATATTCGCTCAGACTCATCCCCCCCCTCCTCCCACCCTGGTTTCCAATGACCCTTGCAAAGTTTGGTCAAGATTGGTGATGATTTGAAGGTGTTTTGGGTCTTTTTTGCAAGATTATTGTTAGGGTTTTATTAAATCAAGTGAGTATCATTATTTCGATGAAGTAGAAGCTTGTTAATTGAAGGTTTAAGGGTGTTTGGTCCGAAAATTCAGCCTAGTTCTTAAGGGTTGATTGTGTTTGATTTCTTGGTTTTAAACATCTCCTAGTAAGGTTTAATTTCTATCCTTTGATTTCTTTTATATTTTGGTCCATGCAAAAGTTTATTAATTTCTATAAATCTTGATTATTTTATGTAAGTTAATATGTTAATATATCATGTATGGCATTGTATAGAATTTGGGGTGATTGGATTAAGGTTTGGATGGGTTTTGGATAAGTTCATAGGAGTAGTTTTAGGTCAGCAGGTTGTAGCCTAAATTACAAAATATTTTTGGTCTTAGAATACCTGGAAAATTTGATTTAATGATAGCCTTAGGTCTTAAGTGTATGTAGTTAATTGGATGGAAAATCATCTCCTCCGGATGAGTGAGATACGACCGTTTTACCAAAACGTGTCAAATCAGACCTAGCTGTAGTAATTGGGGAATAAGTCCAGGTTTTTGTGAAAAACTTTTGTAAAATATTCATGCTCTCAGTAGAGGACTCATATTAGAGTCACCTCCAATTGGTTTCACTTAAAAAGCAATTTTAGTTTTCAAATTGTGTCCGTTTCCGTAAGCTACAAAATGTGTCACTCTTTGTTTGGGACTGTTTTGAAAGGATGAATAGAATTGAGTGTATAGGAAAACTTTTTGTAACACCCCGATATTTGACATATAGCAGCGAAAGCTAATTTGGGGTATTAGTTCATGAATCATAGTCACAATAATAGAAAATGACTCAAAAGAGACGTTTTTAAAAGAAAAGTTATCATTCATTATTCATCAGAGTTTTTACAAACGGAAGTTCCAAAATACATTTCAAAACATAAAGTTGAATGATAACAGGTTTGGACGTCCTCATGTCTAATGCCACTTCGTGCCATAAGATGCTCAGTTACCTGAGATAAACATGCTTAAAAGTCAACACAAAGGTTGAGTGAAATTCACAATGTTTGAAATGTAATAGTTGAATACAAGTTCAATAGTGGGTTACGTTGTTATACACCCATAGTTTGTAATAATTGTAATTTCATTTACAATTATCATAGTAAACTGTATTATTGCATTTAAGCTCATGACACCAACACGTTAACATGAAATCACTGTAGTAACATTGGGGAGGAACCTAAGCCCTCATGAAAGGTAACTTGCCAAAGTTATCCATTATAATCAAATATAGTGCTATTGGTACCAAAATTATAGGCACACCAACGGGAGTCGTCACACCCCGATAGATCTATCCACAATATTCGCGTTTACTCGCAAGTGACTAATGGTTCATGATTAAGAAATATTGGCAGTACATGCAATACTTTTCGGCAATAATATACAGGATTATACATACAGATTAGAAAAACACTTGTATTCATGGTTTATAGCATGTATCTCCCCACGGAGGTTTTATAAAAACATTGTAAAAGTGGGACTATGAACTCACCTTAGTTCAGGGAAATCTGATTGATGTCAAAAGTGACTCAGATGGTGTTAAACGGCTTTGTCACGCAACCTGAGTTAATATATGTCAAGTCTTAGTTTAATTATACTTCAAAGCTTTATTTAACATTGACGTTAATTTAGTTTATTAGTTTATGAAAACATCGTAACACTGTTCGGGCTATCATAATCCAGAGGTCATGTAGTAAATGTTTGAGGAGCTAGGATACTTTAAATCGTTTAAATCAACAAACTCATCAAACGTTATACCCAAGAAACTCCTACAAGAAATTCCCTAGTAAAGTGATATGTTTGATTAATGATGATTTATCATTTTAGGTTTCTTCAAAAGCTAGTGGATGATAAATTATGTTATATTTATAACATAATTGATTTTATAGTGTTTCGATCGACGAATGATAACGACAAATATGTCGGGTTTTAATAAAATCGAGTCTTATAATATTTAAATATATTTTTTATAATAATCTAATAAAAATATTATATTTTATACCTTTAAGAATGCAAAATGGCAATATATACCCTTGGTTTATATTTATTTACAAGGTAAATCCTTTTAATATAACTTTTAAAATCTTTAAACCTATAACTTTAAAGAATGGCAAAACAGGCCCTGAAGTTTAACTTTAGGATAATTACATTTTCAGCCCCTCTAGTTATAAGTTTCAAGAATTTACAATATATACCCCTTTGCATGAAATACTTTGCGTTTTTAGTCCAAATTCCATAATTTTTGTATTTTTTATCTTGAAATTAAATTTGTAGGTTATAGCTTATTAGAATAAGCTAAAATAAGTTACGTTTACGAGCTTATAGCTTATAGAAAGAGCTTGTGAGCTTAAAAATCCAAAACGGGTTCGTTTGGTTTAGGAAAACCAAACCGTGTGGATTTATGGTTCAAGGCTTGAACAAAAGGGCTTACACATGATCTAATAAAGCTAATGAAAGATCTAAAATGAAGCAAGATCTTATAGAACAAGTGGAATGACTTACAACTTGAAAATGGGTCGAAATTAGGGTTTTGGGTTCGTACGCCTAGGAAACGAGTTTCAAAGCTTCTCTTTCTTGATTCTTGGCTTCTAAGGGCATGGTATCTTTTTATACTTGTGCTAGGGCTTGGCTTGGACTTGTTTAGAGCTTCATTTGAGTGTGTGTTGAGTTTTAGAGATTAAATGAAGAGTATGTATGTATGCGTGTATATATAGTGGTAGGAAAGGAGTAATGGCCAAGTTTTCTTGAAGTAGGCACCAAGTAAACTTGGTGTGGTGGCCAAGGGCTGTCATGGGTGACAAAGGACGGCTAGGCAAGTATCTATGCAAGGTGTAGGAGGTGGTGTTGGTTCAAAAATCAAAGAAGGTGACAAGGAGAAGTTTTCTTGGTGCACAAGGGTGGTGATGGAGGTGGTAGGGTGCTAGGTTGATGACAAGGTGCTGAAGGTGGTGGTGAGGTCATGGTGTTTGAGGTGCTTGAGGTTCTAGCTTGCTTAAAATTAGGTTTAGAAGTAGTTTAGGGGTGGCGAGTTCATGGCTGTTTTTGGACAGCCAACATCGGTCCCGGTAAAATGGTTGTCATTTACAAACAGTAATTCCGATTAAGCTCAAACCAGTGAGCATGGTTAGGTATCTGAGTCCTCTACAACGTTTAATTTTACATATTTAGGGGTCACTATACAAAAATCTAAAGAAAACAGCCATTTACTACAGGTGTGCAGAATCTGCGCACTTTTGCCATTTCGGCTATAACTAATTCATCGGACATCGAATCGGGTTGAGTCAACCGGCAAAATGATCACAAGACATAGGGATACAACCTAGTTTTTTACTTAATACCCAAAGCATATTTATTTTTCCCAGATCCTATGTTTTATCAACGGATCAGATTCTAAAAACTATGAACTAGTTTAAGGATGTAACGGGTTTGCTAGGGTTTTTGGGTTTAAGATTAGGGTTTAGGTTTTAGGGTTAGTGTAGGACTAGTTGAGGTTAGGGTTTAAGAGAAAGTGTGCATTGGAAGCTTGTAACATGTGCTTAAAATGAGGTACGAAATTCCTAAAGAAATGGAGGGAAAATGAGCTCATTTGAATTCTATGCATAGTCAAATTATACTTTGAGCTTTAGGGAGTTGTACCAAGGTTTAGGAGGGAATTAATATTTAAATATTATGCATTGTACACTTGTACACATGCTTTAATAGCTTGTACATTTATTTTATATGTAAACATTACATATAATTAGGGTTTTGATATAAACGTTAATGTTTAATGCTTGTTTTGAAGTAACGTTGTAACTGGTACGTTAAATGGATAACGTATTTGGTAAATATGATATTAGAACATAGAATTGACATATTAGGATGTTTACATGATATAAACATAGATATAGTTGGCATTGGTTGTTGCGTGAGCTCGTTTAGTTTGCTATGTAAGTTACGTTACATAGTTGACATGAAATAAAGCAAAAATTTCCCGTGAAGATGGTTGTACTTAATTTAATAAGTAGATATTACATTGATGAAAATTGCATCTAATTTAATAGATAAATAATTACATTGATGAAAATTATGGATTGTTATAGTCTCCCTCCTTTAAAAGAAATCTCGTCCTGAGATTTAGTTGGATGCCGGAGTGATGTTTGAAAACAGATGTGGATACTTGGCACGAATTTGATCTTCGCGTTTCCACGTAAATTCTGGTCCTCTCTCAGAGTTCGATCTTACTTTGACTATAGGGATACGACTTTGTTTCAGTTGTTTGACTTCTCGATCCATGATTTCTACGGGTTCTTCCACAAAGTTGAGCTTATCATCAAGCTGAAGTTCTTTCATTGGAATGACAAGGGATTCGTCAGATAGGCATTTCTTTAGATTAGAAATGTGGAAAGTACTGTGGACATTACTGAGCTCTTCAGGAAGCTCTAGTTTGTATGCCACTAGGCCAATCCGTTCAAGGATTTTGAATGGTCCAATGTACCGAGGGTTAAGCTTTCCTCGCTTTCCAAAATGAATGACACCTTTTCGAGGTGATACTTTCAACATAACATGATCTCCAACTTGAAATTCTAAAGGCTTCCTTCTTATATTGGCATAGCTTCTTTGCCGGTCTCTTGCAGCTTGCAAGCGTTGTCGGATTTGAACTATTTTCTCGGTGGCTTCATGGATTTTTTCTGGTCCCGTAAGTTGAACATCTCCAACTTCGGCCCAGCAGACAGGTGATCTGCACTTTCGACCATAAAGTACCTCGAATGGTGCTGCCTTAATATTGACATGGTAACTGTTATTGTAAGAAAATTCTACCAACGGTAAGTGTCTTTCCCTCCCTTTTCCAAAATCTATAACACAAGCTAGAAGCATATCTTCGAGTGTTTGGATGGTTCTTTCACTTTGTCCATATATTTCGAGATGATATGCCGTATTCATGTCAAATTGAGTACCCAAAGCACTTTGTAATGATTGCCAGAATCTGGATGTGAAATGATTGTCACGATCCGAGATGATAGATATTGGCACACCATACCGAGAGACTATTTCTTTGATGTACAACCTTGTAAGGGTTTCCATACTACCTGTCTCTTGGGTAGGGATGAAATGTGCGGATTTGGTAAGGCGATCGATAATGACCCAGATTGTGTCATGTCCGTTTGAGGTTTTGGGTAGTTTTGTGACGAAATCCATCATTATTTTCTCCCACTTCCACATAGGAATCTCTGGTTGTACCAGTAAGCCGGATGGTCTACTGACATTCAGCTTTAACTCTAGAGCATGTTAAACATTTGCCAACATATTTAGCAATGATTGCCTTCATGTTAGGCTACCAATAGAGTTTCTTTAGATCCTGATACGTCTTGTCAGAACCTGGGTGAATGGAATACATTGATTTATGAGATTCATGCATGATCAAGTCCCTCAGATTACCAAAGAGTGGTAACCAGCTTCGATTTTTGATACAACGAGTTCCATTAGGACGTACTTCAAATGCTTTGTCCATTCCTTGTAAGTTCTCAGCTTTGAGGTTTTCTTCTTTGAGTGCTTTGTTTTGGGCTTGGAGGATTTGTGATGGTAATTTTGGATGAAGGGTCATGACTAATGCTCTAACTCGGAGTGGTTTGATTCGTTCCTTTTAGCTTAAGGCATCTGCTACAACATTTGCCTTTCTAGGGTGGTAGCGAATCTCACAATCGTAATCTGCGAGCAATTCTAGCCAACGGCGTTGTCTCATGTTCAACTCTTTCTGATCAAGAATATGCTGAAGACTTTTATGATCAGTGAACATGGTACACTTTGTGTCATACAGATAGTGTCTCCAAATTTTAAGAGCGAACACTACTGCTCCTAATTCGAGATCATGTGTGGTAAAGTTTTCTTCATTAGGCTTGAGTTGTCGGGATGCATATGCAATAACTTTTTCTCTTTGCATTAACACTGCTCCCAGGCCTTGATGGGATGTATCACAGTAAACGACAAAGTCATCGTTTCCTTCTGGTAATGCTAAGATTAGAGCTTCACAAAGTTTTTGTTTTAATAGTTGGAAAGCTGATTCTTGGTCTTCTCCCCAGATATACTTCTTGTTTTTCTGGGTTAATTCAGTCAAAGTCTTTGCAATCTTCGAAAAATCTTTGATAAATCTCCGATAGTAACCAACAAGTCTTAAGAATTGGCGTATTTCTGTGGGTGTGGTAGGAGATGCCCAATTCTTAATTGCTTCAATCTTGGAGGGGTCAACATGAATTCCTTGATTGTCAATCACGTACCCAAGAAACTGCACGATACTGATCCAGAAATCACACTTGGAGAACTTGGCATACAGTTCCTCCTTTCTGAGTAATTCTAAGATTATTCTCAGGTGATTTGCATGTTCTTCTTTGTTACGAGAGTAGATAAGAATATCATCAATGAACACTATCACAAATTTATCCAAGTATGGTTTGCACACACGGTTCATGAGGTCCATGAATACAGCAGGTGCGTTAGTTAAACCAAATGGCATTACTTGAAATTCGTAGTGTCTGTATCTCCTTCTGAAAGCAGTCTTGGGAATATCTTCATCCCTGACTCTTAGTTGATGATAGCCTGATCTTAAGTCAATCTTCGAGTAGACACTAGAACCTTAAAGTTGGTCGAATAAATCATCAATCCTGGGTAATGGGTAATGATTCTTTATGGTAAGTTTATTCAACTCCCGATAATCGATACACATTCTGAAAGATCCATCTTTCTTTTTAACAAATAAGACAGGAGCTCCCCAGGGCGAAGTACATGGTCGGATAAAACCTCGGTCTACCAACTCTTGTAGTTGGTCAGATAATTCCTGCATTTCTGAAGGAGCTAATCTATATGGTGCTCGGGCTACTGGTGTTGCTCCTGGAATCAAATCGATTTGAAATTCTATTTGACGAACAGGAGGAAGGACGGGTAGATCTTTAAGAAAAACTTCTGGGAATTCTCTGAGTACTGGGATATCTTCTAGTCTTTTCTCGTCTGACTTCTTCTCCATTACTTGGACTACGAAAACTTGACAACCTCGGGATATATATCTTTCGGTTTTTATACAGGATATGAGATTTAGTCGGGTTTTACTTCGGTCACCTCGGATGATCAAAGTTTCACTGTTAATAGGAATGTGGATGACTTTCTCGTCACAGAGAATTTTGGCATGATATTTGGACAACTAGTCCATACCGATGACAACGTTAAAATTACCAAGTTTAATCGGCATGAGATCAATTTTGAAAGGATGGTTTAACAAAGTCAGGGTGCAACCCTAGATAACGATGTTTGTGGTTACTAGATTTCCGTCAGTCATTTTGATATTGTAAAAGGTATCTATTGTAATGGGTGGGATATTTAGCATAGAGGCAAGAGATATGGATACAAATCTTTTATCGGCTCCAGAATCAAATAATACTCTAGCTAGATGCTGGTTTAGAAGGAACATACCCGTGACTACGTTCAGGGTCTTGGAAAGCATTCCTATCCCTTAGCATGTAAGCTCTCCCCCGGGCATTATTGTTGGTGGTCTTTGGGCACTAATTTGCATAATGTCCTTTCTCTCCACATGCATGACAAGTAACTGTCACTGGTAGCAAATTGCTTCCAGTGGCTGGCCCCTTGTTTCTGCAGTTCTTGGTCAAATGTCCCACCTTGTTGTAAGTATTACACTTAACAGTGCAAGGTCCTGTATGATATAGAACACATATTCTACACAATGGGAGGTTTCCAGCATACCTACTATTCTCAGCTGGAGTTGCAACATAAGCTCTGACAGCTTCTTGCCTTTTGTTCTGTTGTGATTAATGATTATTGTAGCGGTTGTTGATGTTGGTGTTATGGTAGTTGTTGTTATTATTGTTGCGGTAGTTGTTGTTGGTGAAAGTTCTCCTTTCGTCAAACTTTCGTTTGTGATCACTTGATACTTGCTCTGGAGTGTGCTTTGTTACCTGATCCATTAGCCTCTGGGCTATGTTAATGGCTTCTTCTAGAGTTTGAGGTTTAGAGGCGGTAACATTCCCTTCAATACTTCGAGGCAATCCCTCGATGAAAACTTCCACCATTTTCTCAGAATCTGGCACCATAGTGGGACATAAGGTTGCCAATTCCTAGAATCTTCTCACATATGTCTTGAGATCATTCCCCTTCACAGTCAGATGGTAAAATTCTCCTTCCATCTTCTGGATCTCAGTCCGGGGACAGTACTTCTTTATCAAAAGCTTTTTGAATTCAACCCAGGTAATATATTGTAAGCTTCTTATATTCCAATAGGATGGGCAATTGAATTCCACCAGGATAAAGCTTCTTCAGTTAAAGTACCAATAGCAAACTTTACCTTGCAGTCTTCGGTACAGTTGCTATGGGAAGACACTGATTCAGTTCGCTCAAACCAGCGGATGAGGCCAACAACGCCTTCTGTACCTTTAAAATTGAAAGGTTGACAGCTTATGAGCTCTTTGTAGCTACACTTTCTTGCTATAGGAGCTTCTCTTGGTTTAGGGTTTCTATTTGTATTGTTAGCATTTGCCATGTTAGCAGCTTGTGCTTCCAGGGCTGTTAGCAGCTTGTGCTTCCAGGGCTGCGACAACACTATCAACAACTAGTTTCCTGATGGCGGTCTGAGTCATGGATGGTGCTGCAGATGTTGATGTCCTCTTGGGAGCCATTCTATCAAAATTTACAAGACAATACATGAGAGTCCCAAACTAAACAGATCTTTGCAGCCTACTAAGGGTGATAGCCAACTTGTATAAATACAGATTGACTATAAAGAAAACACTGACTATGAATACTTATTGTATATGCGGAATCTACATAATAGTATTAAGAAGAACAATGAAGCGATAAATTGCGTTTAGGCATTCCCGAACCACGAAAATCTTTTTATACGCTTCAACAAAATACCTCACTTTTATACCCATTCCATAAAAATTACATAATATATCATGGATATCTTACTTTTGCTCGAAATTTCTACATCATATTCAATTATATACATGAAAAATGGCATTTATACTTGCATACTTGGTCAATTCACCACCATACTTCATTTATGGCACCCAACTTACCATACCTTGACCAAGACATACTAGGACCATACCTAAGACTTAATTCACCATCCCTTGCACCTTACCTTTGACTCTAGACCATACTTGCCACGTATACTTGCAATCATATACATAAGAGAAACTAGGCACTGTTTCAGTATAAACACTTAGAGAAAATTCACAAACTCTCCCTTTTTCTTCTATAGAGCTCACGGCTCAATAAGCCATCTCAAACAATCCATACAAAATTTTTATAACCTATTTACATACACTCTCATATCATATCTAAGATACCTCAAAGTATTTTGAAGCCTTGATTAATTATTTACAAGTTATGAAGCAGAAAATCCAAGATTTAGGGTTTTGTTAAGAAAATAAGGTTTTCTTAAGTGCAAGCTTGTATTTAGAGCTAAACTCGGGTTTTAACATTTTGTTTCTCATCATAATCCATACTCTAAAGGTCTATTTAAACTCTTAATGTATTTATAATTTCATTTTTATGCATTGATTATTCTTTTAGCTTATTCACCATTTAGGATTTTTATCATTGAATATGGATTTAAACATGATAATAATCATATGGATACTTTTATATTATGTTGTGATTATTAAAGATTTCATGTGAAAATAATGATTAAATATTTGTTATCATGTTGATTTGGTGTAAACATGATTATGGGGATAATTAGGGTTTTTATAGTTTTATTAATACGTTTAAGTTAAAGAAATAATAAGTTCAAGGTAAGATGGATTTATGGAATTTTAATCATGTTATTAGATACACTTAAATAAAGTTATGTTGGAAGAAATACACTTGTACACTTATAGTTTATATGTTAAAGTGGAAAGTATGGAAAACAAAGATATTACTATAGACTTAACAAAATCAACTAAAACATTCTGTCCAAAATTCGACATTTTAAACATTGTCCATTTTATATTATTATGTGATAATCCATTTCCGACGATTCGAAAAGTAAGAAACTTGTTAAACGGCATTAATAACGAAAAGTTATGTTAAATCGAGTTATATGTTTAATAATACGATAGTCGTAAGTAAATTTTTAATTATAGAACTTTCAAAAACGAGAACGTACCGAAGAATATTTAAAAACGGAGAGCTATAACGAATAAAATAACGACATTTACGGCGTTTTACGACGAACGAAGTCGATTTTAATAAAAGTTCACGTCTGATAATGTGACTAGTAAAAGTTACTGTTCACCAGAGGGTCAAGATATCGAAAATGTCAAATTATGAAACTTCGTTCTTGGTACGAAAAGATGTTTGGCATAAGAAACGCGGAATCGGCTTAAAACGCAAAGTTATGCTAGTTTTACTAAAACGGTTAATTATAAACGGTTTTAACTTATTAAACACAATTTTACAATACCATTGTTGTTGATTGAGCTAGATAGATAATTATGTGGTTATTCAAAGTTACTCTATTTTTACTAGTGATGTTTCTATGAGGCCTCTTTCGGTTGGCGGTATCAAGACGAGTTGTTGGATTTACGATTTAAAGTGTCCTAATCCTCGAACGTCATGTCATGACTCTTAAATTATGTTAGCCGTACGGATAGTATGATGTAAACAACTATAATGATTTTATTCATAGTACTCGAGTACTTATACGACCTATGATAATTTAGGTTTTGCATTCGGATTCTTCGTGACGCTTTTTTATTTTGTGTTTTATTAGTTCGATTACCATTCTCAAGGTGAGTTCATAGTCTCGGCATTTCATCTTTTCAATGTTTTATAAACCTGCGAGGGGAAATAAATGCTCTATGTACAAAACTATTTAGTTTACTACAGTTAACAATTACCTCAATATCCTTGTGAGTCATAGTTCGCCATTTCAATCTTTTTAATGTTTTATAAACCCGCTGGGGGAATACATGCTCTTTACAAACTCATATAATTTACTACAGTACAATTACCTTTCAATACTTTGTGAGTTCCTAGGTCTCGCTTTATTCAATATTTTATAACAACACGCGAGGGGATATACATGCTCGTTTTCAAAACTTGTATTATTACTAACCAGTTATAATTACCCTTTCATTACTTTGGAGTTCATAGCCCCACCTTTTCTCTTTTAATGGTTTTCATATTACTGTTTTCGGGGGTGAGAATATTTGTGCTAGTTTTACTAACAAATTATTGATATATATACATAAGTGTTTAAATGGAAATTTTTTACTAAAGCTTGATTTGTTTACTACATGATTTGAGATCGTGAATACCTATATTTGAAACCGTGAATTTTAGACATGATTGTTTTACTACGGACACAAGTGTTTTCAAAACTGTATGCTATTTCCTGATTACATTATTGCCTAAGTACCTTCTCTCTGCCACTTAAAGTCCCCTTTTTCATCATGACGTCAGTTTGCTAGTGTCGTGAGCGCGTACGGTGTTGGGATAGATCTATCGGGATTGACAATCCCCACCTTTCCTTGGGTCACTAGTTTGATCAGGTGCATTTAACATTTGAGATATTACTTTCTAGGATGTTTGGCAGAACATCCTACTTTTATGGGGCATTCCAATCTCTTGATTGAAGTACGTTAAGGTTTCGGTGTCCATGAGCTTTGTGCAATATTCTATACTTAGGACCTTGATGAATGTTGTTTCTCTTGTCTAACCTTACTTGTTGTTGGACTTCGGAAATACGTACTTAGTCCCACCTTCTACTTCGATCTTGTGGTCTCCACTTTTCAAATACTTCTTGATTTACTGAATCACTACTTGGATCTTGGATGGATTTCGGAAAATAACACTTTTAAATGTTGTAACGCTACTTTTTCTTCTGAAATTATTTCTTATATATTTCATAATGCTTTGTTACGTAACCTATGAATTCACCAACTTTATTGTTGGACGTAAATTTAGATGTATTTTAGGTTACTCATTTTGCTAGTGGAGCCAGTGGTGATGGAGCATTCGAGTCGCGGGATATATATTCTTGAAAGGCTTAATAACTTGCCCACCACTCATCTCCAATCCCACTATCTATACATTCGACAAACGTTTGACAATATTTTCTAATACATTATAAATGAAACCTGTTGCAACTCTGATCTTTTATTAAATAGAATATGACTTTATTTAAAACGTCCATTTTAAGGTCGTTTTCTGTGACTTGTGTTTTGTGCCCTAAAGTAGCACCCCAATGTTACCATTCCGCTGCGTTGTCCTGATTTTCGGGGGTGTTACAGATGGTATCAGAGCTGAAGTCATAGAGAACTAGGTCGTTTTCAAAACCTAGACTATGACCATGTTTTTCAAAATATAGAGTCTTTCCTTGTTTATCCGATATCCGTACGCGCTTGCTCCCAGGTAATTTATAAGCTCTCTTTTGCATCCCTACTACTATTACATGAATAATGATTATATAACACTTGGTTATAATTTCGTTCTCTTACGTCTATCATATGACATCTTATTATTTACCTTATATCGGTCAGATATATAAATATTGACCCCTCCGATTTTCGCGTACTTCCTGATTTCTCATTTGCTTCCTTGAGCACCAATACTGGTATTATATGAGAATACCCATATACATATGAGCTATTTTTTTTCTCTCTTACACGATACCATCATTCATTTATGCCATGAGGCTTTTCATTTCGCCAATGTTACTTTAAATCTCTATTTTAGTTATACAAGTCTCTCTCTCAAATCTCATGAAAACATTCACATTTGATCAAAAATGTGCATTGCATCGCTATCTCAAATATATAATAAACTTGTATCAGCTATGTATAATTCAGGAAGAACCATGCCCATGCTAAGAGTAGTCACCTTAAAACCTACACCTCTTCATCAACACAAATCCGGAAGAAATTCCCGCATCTCTTCTCTGAACCCGTACTTTCTTCAAGTTCGCCGCAACTTGAGCATTGCAGGACAGCTCTCATTCTAACAGGAGGAGAATGTACAACATTTCCGTATTATCAGGTCTTTTACGAAGTCATCTATTTTAATAATTATTTTATTGTTCTTTCTACGTACGCGGGTACCTTTTAGTTTTAATTGTTAAAATCGCGTAAGTTAAATATTATCGTTAGCGTTAACGGTCATCAACAATTAAATGTTTACATCCATACTCAAGGGTTATATAATGTATTTTGAGAATTTTAGTAACTTTGTTCATTTTATTTGTATCGGATACGTTATGTGTATAGTTTCGCCGATAAATTGCGTTTAGGCACTCCCGGAACCACGTAAACTTTTCTAAGCTTAACAAATACCCACTTTTTATACACAATACATAAAAATTACATAAATATATCATGTATATCTTACTTTTGGCCGCGAAAATCATACTAATATTCAAATATATACATGGAAATATGACTATGATACTTGATCTGGTCAAATTTCACACCATACTTCAATTTTTATGGCACACCATACTAACCCATACCTTGACCAAAGACATACTAGGACCATATTACCTCAAGACTAAATACATCCTTGCACCTTACTTTTGACTCCTAGACCATACCTTGGCACCTTTACTGCAATCTATACATAAGAGAACTTGCACATCATGTATAAACACTTAGAGAAAAATTTCATCCTACTCTCCCTTTTTTTCTTTAGAGCTCACGCTTCAATATGCCATCTAAAACAATCCAGACAAAATTTTTATAACCTATTTACTACACTCTCTTCAATATCTTGGATACCTCTAAGTATTTTGGAAGCTTGATTAATATTTTTACAAGTATGAAGCAGAAATCAAGATTAGGGTTTTGTTAGAAAATAAGGGGTTTTCTTAACGTGCTAAGCTTGTTATTTTTAAGGCTTAAAACTCGGGTCTTACATTTGTTTCTCATCATCATCATACTTTCAAGGTCTATTGTTAAACTCATTTTATGTTTTACTACTTTTCATTGTTATGCATTATGATTTATTCTAATTTAGCTTATATCACCATTTAGGATTTTATCATGAAAATGAGATTTAAACTTGAAATAATCATATGGATTACTTTTATATATGTTGTGATATTACATATATCATGTTAAAAATAATGATAAAATATTGTATCATGTTGATTTGGTGTAAACATGATTATGGGATAATTAGGGTTTTTATAGTTTCTTAATATGTTTCAAGTTAAAGAAATACATAAGTCAAGTTAAGATTTATTATGGACTTTTAATCATGTTATTAGAACACTAAAATAAAGTTATGTTGGAAGAAATACACTTGTACACTTATAGTTTATATGTTAAAGTGGTAAAGTATGAAAACAAAGGAGTATATATAGACTAACAATAATCCAACTAAACATTCTGTCCAAAATTCGACATTTAACATGTCCATTTTATATTTTTATGAGATAATACATTTCACGACGATTCCGAAAAGGTAAGAAACTTGTTAAACGGATTAATAACGAAAAAGTTATGTTAAAAACAAGTTATACGTTAATAAACGAAGTCGTAAGTAAATTTTTAATTATAGAACTTTCAAAAACGAGAACGTCCCCGAAAGAATCATTAAAAACGGAGCTATAACGAATAAAATACGACATTTACGGGTTTTATGACCGAGAATACGATTTTATTGAAAGTCACGTCTGATGTGAAAGTAAAAGTTACTGTTCACCAGAGGGTCCAAAATATCGAAATGTCATAATTATGATTAACTCGTCCTTGGTACGAAACGCATGGGCATTAAGAAACGCCGAGATCGGCTTAAAACGCAAAAGTTATGCTAGTTTTACTAAAACGGTAAATTATAAACGTTTTTTATACTTATTAAACGTAATTTTACCAAAACCATTAGTTGGTGATTTTGAAGTAGATAGATATTATGTGGTTCACTCAAGTTACTATATTACTAGGGAGTTTCATAATGAGGCCTCTTCGGATGGCGTATCGACGAGTTGTTGGATTTACGATTTAAAGTGTCCTAACTCCTCGAACGTCATGTCATGACCTCTTAAATTATGATAGCCCGAACGATAGTATGATGTAACAACTATAAGATTATATTCAAGTACTCGGTACTTATACGACCTATGATAATTTAGGTTGCCTTCGGATTCCTTCGTGACGCATTTTTCTATTGTGTTATACTTGTTGATTTCCATTCACTACAGTGTGTTCTTAGCTCGCAATTTCATCTTTTCATGTTTATAAACCCGCTGAGGGAATTACATGCTCTTTTACAAACTCATAAATATTTTACTACAGTACAATTTCCTTTTCAATACATTGTGAGTTCATAGTCTGCATTTCATCTTTTTTAATGTTTTTATAAAACCCGCGAGGGGAAATACATGATCTTTTACCTAATCTATATTTTACTACAGTACAATTACCTTTCAATACTTTGTGAGTTCATAGTCTCGCATTTCAATATTTTATAAACCCGCGAGGGGAATACATGCTCGTTTACAAACTTGTATATTTTACTACAGTACAATTACCTTTCAATACTTTGTGAGTTCATAGCCCCACCTTTTCTCTTTTAATGGTTTTCTTAAACTGTTTTCGGGGTGAGAATATGTGCTCGTTTTACTACACAAACTTATTGATTTCTATACATAAGTGTTACATGATTATTTTTACTAAAGCTTGATTTGTTTACTACATGATTTGAGATCGTGAATACCTATATTTGAAACCGTGAATTTTAGACATGATTGTTTTACTACGGACACAAGTGTTTTCAAAACTGTATGCTATTTCCTGATTATATTGCCTAAGTACTCTTCTATGCCACTTAAGTCCCTTTTTATCATGAACCGTCAGTTGCTTAGTGTCGGTGAGCGCGTGTGTTGTGGATAGACTCGTCGGGATTGACAATTCCCCACATTTCCTTGGGTCCACTAGTTTGACTCAGGTGCATTTAACATTTCTTGATATAACTTTCAAGGTGTTTGGCAGCAAATCAACTTTTACGGGGCATTCCAATCTCTTGATTGAAGTACGTTAAGGTTTTCGGTGTCATGTGCTTTCTAGTGCAATTAATATTTTACTTTAGACTTGATGAATGTGATTCTCTTGTCTACCTTATATTGTTTTGGACTGTCGGAATACGTACTTAGTCACCCTTACTTCGATCTTGTGGTCCACTTTTTAAATACTTCTTGATTTACTGAATCACTACTTGGATTTCGGACTGGATTTCGGATATAACACTTTAAATGTTGTACGCTACTTTTCTTTTTTTCTGAAATATTCTTAATATTTCAAGTACTGTTTTTAATTAAACCTATGTATTTCACCATCATTATAGTTGACGTTTTAGCATGTATTTTATGGTTACTATTTTGCTTGTGGAGCATGGGAGCATTCGAGTCCGCGCGGATTATATTCTTGAAGGTTAATACTTGTATACTTCGTCAAACGTTTTGGAAAATGTTTTCTAATACATTATAAATGAAACCTGTTGCAACTCTGATCTTTTATTAAATAGAATATGACTTTATTTAAAACGTCCATTTTAAGGTCGTTTTCCGTGACTTGTGTTTTGTTCCCTAAAGTAGCACCCCAATGCTACCATTCCGCTGCGTTGTCCTGATTTTCGGGGGTGTTACAGCGACAACACTATCAACAACTAGTTTCCTGATGGCGGCCTGAGTCATGGATGGTGCTGCAGATGTTGATGTCCTCTTAGGAGCCATTCTATCAAAATTTACAAGACAATACATGAGAGTCCCAAACTAAACAGATCTTTGCAGCCTACTAAGGGTGATAGCCAACTTGTATAAATATAGATTGACAATAGAGAAAAAACTAACTATGAATACTTATTGTATATGCAGAATCTACATAATAGTATTAAGAAGAACAATAAAAAAACTAAACTTTGATTTCTATTAATCTGCTAATATGATTACAGATTACTAACTATGAGATATGATTGTATGAGATGAGATATATATTGAACTGATTGTTATCACTATGACACGAGGGTTCCTTTTATAGACTAAGGATAAACCCTAACAGGCTTACAAAACGCGTAAAAGATAATACATATCTTTTCCTACAATATCTCATACATATCTCTTAAACGGTACTAACTATTTTATATTAACGGTACTAACTATCTGAGCAGTACTTAACACTTTGTACTGTCAGTACTAACTATAACTATCGGTACTAAGTATATACCTAACGGTACTAAATCAGAAATGTATAATTCCCAACAATCCTCCCCTAAATATGATTTTAAACTCTTTTAACTTTATGTTTCTTCAGGTTAATCTTCTTAAGTTCTTAGAGGATGTATCCAAACACTTTAACCCATCTTGATCTTATCTTTAAACACTTTCCATCTTTATCAACATCTTTAGCTTTCCATCTTTATCAGCAACATGTATTTTCAGCAACACAACAACATCTTTTCAGTAACAATCCAACTAAGTTGGCTGTGTAGTTTTTGGCAAACTACCAGCCATAAACGGATTTGATTTTCCTTTACCAGTAGCCGTTTTCTCTGGGATAGTCAACTCTTTATTTCAAAATATGGTGAGTTGATTACCATACAGTTTTTGGTAAACTGTCAACCATCGACGGAATTGATTTGTCTTTACCAAATATCATTTTCTTTTGGACTAGCCAATGCTTCATTGCCATAACATGGTGCATTGATAAACCATACAGTTTTTAGCAAACTATCAGCTATCAACAGATTTGAGTAGTCTTTACCAAGAACTGTTTGATCCTGGACTAGCCAACTCTTAACCATGAAGCAAGGTAAGTTGAGAACCCTACAATTTTTGGTAAATTGTCAACCATAAACGGATTTGAGAAGTCTTTACCACAAGCCGTTTGCTTATTGACTAGCCGGTTCTTATGCCTATTAAGCATGGTGAACTGATGACCAGTTGTTGTGTGGTGGTTAGCCAACACTCAAACCCTTCTCATCTCTATTTACAGCATCACTCTTCACCAATCTGTTGCTTAATAAATCTGATCAAATCAAGGGCAGTAGTATGGTATTCGCTATTTTATACATATTTTTTTACCTTGCAAAACGAACCCAAAAGACCAAAAACATAATTAAAATGACAAATATAAGCTTGTTTTTGTGTTTGTGTATGTGTAGGTACGGATATCAAGAAATGGACAAAAGAAAAGACAAAACCGGACAAAACCGAGCACGAGAATGGAATGAGCGCGAGAAAATGAGTCCAATAGTGCTTTCGGATTTTATTGGGCCAGCCCGTAACCTATTTTATGGGTCGGGCCAGCCTAAGCTAGCAAAGGCCCAACAATTAAAATCCCAACAAGAAAATAAGAGTAATATATATTCACTAGTTGAGTGACGTCAGCCCACCTCAGTCACGTGCGGAGTAAATTAAATCACAAATGGTCATGTGCTAGTCTACTACAAGAAATTGGACGAATGGTAATTAAACATGTGGCAATGGAATGTGACTACAAATTCAATTTGCATTCTTGTTTCACGCGTGAAGAATTGAGATGAAATGATATATATTCATCTCACATGCCTTTAATTAAATAGATGGTGAACACGTGACATCCCACTAACAAATGGAGGACTAGTAAATTTTCAACACGTGGCAAGGCTTTACTTATACTTATCAATTCATTTCATTTGAATATGAACAATATCAACGATGGTAAATGTTGCGTTCGAATGAAGCTAAAATAAATGGACACGTGGCTCACTATCAGTGGTTGATCACGTCTTTTTAATATGTTGTAATAAATTTGGTTTGAAGTTGATTAAAGATTTCGTTTTGCTTGTATGGTGCTTATTCTCTTGATTAAATTTCTTTTCGTGTAGCTTAATCTAAGAGCTGATTATTCGTACTTATTTTTGTGGCTTATTATTTTTAAAAGTTCTTAAAAAGCCTAAGAAATTACTTCTATAAGCTCTTAAGCTCATTCGATTCAATTTTAAATGTTTTAAAGCAATTTTTGATTTAATAAGTTCTAATAAGATTCGATCTAGCTTATTGATGAACTTAATTCATTTTTATGTTTTTAGGAGCTCATATTTTCTAATGCTATAAGTTTCTAAATAGCTTATTTGGTTTAAAAAGTGCTTAAATTGTTAGCTCATGTTGAGAAGAACCTGAGCAATAGCTTCATCATCTCCAAACATTGTAGGAGTGGTTGTTGCGGAATTACCTCTTAAGAGATTGTTGGAAGTAGTTACGTAGTTGTTGAAAGTGATTGGAGTACACTTCTTCCTTCAGTACACTTCATCTAGGCTATTGGTATTTCTTTGTCTTGTCGGTTACCTTCTTCTCATTATTTTTCGGTTACTATCTTTTGATCTGTCAATACTTACTTTTGATCTGTCAGTACGAACTTTCTGACACTGTCAGTACTAATTTTTCTTTGTCAGTACTAAACTTCTTCTTCACGTATTAACTGCATCTTCAGTACCCTCCTTTCTCTAACATTCATCTCTATTCTTGTCATCCCCAATATTGAGGATTCCTCATGTTGTCTTAGTGTCCCATTTTATCATTGCAATCATCATCAAGCTCATTAAATAATGGGATTTCGATGAAACTGTAGTATTTTTTTATTTGTTCAGCTTGGTAGATTTCTCCCCTGTTTAGATACAGAATCCCTTTGCATCCAGTTCTCTTTAAAGGAATTTCTTTCCTGCCAATCTTTGCGTTACGGATACACTCTTCATCCAAGCTTTGTGGTTGTTGTAATAAACAGGCTTTGGCTTATTCTTGAGCGTCTTGATCTGTGCTTCAAGTAGTGTGTAATTTCTTGGGCCTTGATTTGTAACATATAGTACATAAAGAGGATACAAAGGATCATAGAACTTTGGAGTGTCATGTTCACCCTTATTCCCTTAAAGGGATTTTTTCCTCTGGTTGACTGACCCCATGATTCCCACCAGAAAGATACTCTCTGGATTAGAATCAGGGAATATGAGGGAGTAGGTGAAGGTCTAGGTGAGTGGGGTCAGACTAAGGCTCAATTTTGCTTCACTTAGTGTGAGGAGGGTGTGGGTGTAGTTGTCGCTTCAATTAGTCTCTATGAAGTAGCACCCTCTCTCTTAGTAGATTGTACCACACATAGATGCAAAAAAAGGTTGTGAATTTACCCCTAAAAAAATGTTTACCTTTTTAACCATTAAAGGAGAAAACTTTATCTTGTCAAGCATTTTATAGGAAATGATCTAAAGGTACTAGTACATTCACTAGCTGGTTTATTCAATATAAAAAATAAAATATTTTATTTGGAAAATAAAACGTGGATACAGTATACAAACTTCTTCACTTTTGCTATAATTGTCTAAGCATACCATCTTAAAATTAATTTAGAAAAATGATATTTCTGATTTAGATGTTAACAAAATTTCAGCTGTGTGTGGCAATGTTAGTGGGAATTTGATCCAAAGATGCTGCCTTTTTGAAGCTATCATGATTATTGTATGAATATAGAATCCTCATTGGGGTGAAATACAAAAGCTTTGTTTAAATGTTGAGATAGGAACAGTTAAAATCCCCCCCCCCCTCACATAACTCATGAGATGTATAGCATCAAATATAGCCTGATTAGGTAGAGAATCTATCACATTAGCATCATCAAAAAGAAGGTCACTTCTTATTGATGCTTTAGAGTTAAGACCTCAGGCTATGCCAGCTACTTTGAGCTAGTAAGGTTACCTTACATTTATTGATTATTTTGGATTTAGCAGACATCCAAAATTGTTCAACAATTTGTGAGTAGAGACTACTAGACTTACAATGAGAGCATTGTGAATGGGCTTCACGCAACGGAAAATTCATTAACTCTCAAGGAATAACTATGCATTAACCTTCAGTTTCTCTAAATAAGCGACCTTATTGTGCTTTAGGGCACGAACTAGAACAACCATTTTGATTTGAATTAGTGATCGTCGGTGAGAGAGAGATTAGGGCTTGTATGGAAGAAAGTATTTGAGAGTGATTACGTAAGTGAACTGTGCAATTGAGATGGGTTTATAAAGGTTTAGCAAACCTAAAATCAAGGAAACCATTTCAATTTACTAATATACCCTTGGCGGTATTTTCTTCAACGTCTCTATAACGGTACTATCTTTGCCCTACGGTACTAACTTTGCACTGTCGGTACTAACTTGTGCCAATCAAAAAATGAACAAGTTTGGCAACAACAATACTTCAATACCGTCTTTATCTCTTCCCAATGACTCTTAAAAACCAATTCACTTCTTGAAATTCGTCATTGATGGTTAAAAATGCTTCTGCATACTGAACACTTCATACAAACTATACAACAAATCATATTGCCTCCCCTTAACTAATGCAACTTATGGATTGATCATCCCAATAGTAACAACCAAGAATTGGAACCTACTAACATCAAATGCCTTGGTTAGAAGATCAGCTAACATTGTCATCAGTGTGGTTTTTAAGTCTCTGGATATAAGTTTCTTCTCCTAAGCATCCCTATGAAGGTGGTGCCTAATTGCAATCTCTTTGTTTTGGACGTGATATACTGGATTCCTTTACAATGCATAGAGTACTTTCATTTCTATGTTAGATTTTTTGTTCTTGAAATTGTAACCATGTCTAACATTTGATTTGGAATCCACAAACTTGCCCACAGAATTTGCAAGCTGGCAAAACATATTCTGCATCTGTAGTCGAAGTAGCCACAATGGTCTGCTTTTTGCAGTGCCCAAGAATAAGACTCCTGCAAAGAATTGACAACTCCTGTTGTGGAGTTCCTGACAAGATTTGCTCCGATATCATTATCTGGAGTAGGCTTTTTCCAGGTCAAATTTAGGACACTCTAGGTTACCATAGGCCTAGTTTGGGTCTTCACCTTTAGAGACCTAATGATTCTCTTAATAGCACTTTCGAATGGCGAGGTTCTTTTGGAGTGACCTGAAACCTATGAACTAAGCAAGACGCGCAAACATAATATCAGGCCTAGAGCAGTTCACAGTACATTAAAGAAACCAATCATGGGAGTTTTAAAGATGTAATCCACATCAATAGCTTCCATGCATTCTTTGACTAAAGGCTTCTGGGTCTCAATTGGTGTACTAGAAGTCTTAACATTTACAAAATCAAACTTCTTCAGGATTTCTGCAACATACTTATCCTGACTTATAAAGATACCTTCTTCTTTCTATTTGACTTGTAATCTAAGAAAGAAAGTGAGCTCTCCTATAGAACTCATTAGAAATCTACTCTTCATTAATGCCTCAAACTCATCACACCAAGATTTCTTTGTAGAACCAAATATGATATCATCTACATAAACTTGTACTAATATGATATCCATGTTTTGTCCTCTCTTTATTGAAAAGAGTTTTGTTAATAGTTCCTCTTCTGTATCCATTCTTTAACAAGAAAGTAGATAAAGTGGCATACCAGGCTCTAGGAGCTTGGTGTAAACCATAGAGAGCTTTTACTAATTTGTAGACCTTCTGAGGATATTTAGGATCTATAAAACCTGGTGGTTGAGAGACATAGACCTCCTCATCAATTTTATCATAAAGGAAGGCACTTTTCACATCCATTTGATAGACTATGAATCCCACGTAAAAGGCAAAAAGCTAAAAAGATCCTAATGGCTTCAATCCTGGCCACACAGAGCAAATAGCTCTTCATAATCTATCCCTTCCTCTTGCCTATGGCCCTGAGCAATCTAACATTGCTTTATTTCTTAACCACAAACTCCTCTATAATCCATAATTATTTCTATAAACCAAGTTTGTACCAACTTGCCTTCTTCCCATAAGGCAATCTTCAAGAATCTAAACCTTTATGAATCTTGAAACTACAACATTCTTCCTGCATAGCATCAAACCAACTTTCATCTTCAAGTGCTTCAGAGATCTTCTTGGGTTCATTTTGAGATAAAAAACAAGCAAATAAACAATGATGGAAGTCCTTGTGATTATTTCTCCTTTGCTTTTGAATATAGCTTACAAAAGCATGGGCTCCAAAACTTTTAGTCACTTTAGTTCTTGTTTGAACTGCTGATTGTGGTTTCCAGAATTAAAGTGAAGATGAATAGAGGTAATCCCTTTTAATGTGTGGTAACTAGGACTAACATCCTACAACAGGTTTCTAATTTGTGAAGTCAGCCACTGCACCCCCATCATCATAATGATGAATTTGTAAAAAATACCATCATGTAGGATGTTGATTAAATGTACTCAAGTGGTAAGTATTTCTGAATTCTCTCTTACGTACAGGGTTGGTTAGATCAGATGACAGGGATAGTCCACCATAAGGACTGGCAGTACTAACCGGTGTGTTAACAGTATTAACTATGTTAGTACTGCTAGCTTTAGCAGCTCCTGCTTGTAGAAGCAAATTCTCAGTTTCTTGAGCAAACTCCTTCCTGAGAGCTTCAGCTGCATCATTAGCATCCTTTTCTTGCGCTCTTACAGTCTTCAAGTTCATTCCAATTAGACTTGATCCTCCTTATCTACTGGCTTCTCATCTGTCTTTAAATCAGGATGTTTGTTAGGTGCTTCACCTGCATCCTTTGCTGTTGATCTCTTGACTGTTGAAGAATAAGAAGACAATATAGGCAGTATAAAGTAGTCCTGAGCAGATTCATCCTCTTTTTTAAAATCACCTGCATCAATATTATCTTTTGTACTTGCATTGTGATTAGCTTCTTGTGGACCTGCATATTTGTTAGCTTGATTCTCTAATCTCACAGGTTGATAATTCAATGAATCAGTTAAATAATCAAGATCAAACAGCCAAGTTGGTCCATTCTCTAATCTCACAGGTTGATAATTCAATGCATGGAGATAATTATGGAATATCGTTTGTATATGATTATGATTGTAACTGATTCAAAAAGTTTGATAGTTATCTTGTAAAGGACTCCTTGTGTTCTATAAAAGGAGATCCTAGGTTTAGGATATATATACATTTAAGAGATAGAGATACATTTCAGAGATTGATTGTGATAGCTTCAAGGTTGTAACCCTAGTACTTCAAGAGTAATCGTATTATTATTATAATAATATTGAAGCAGTTTGTTATTTATTCATTATTCTTTGGTTATTACTGTTTCATTGAATTTTAATTTCTGAGTATCAAGTTCGTAGATTCCGCATACACTTTGATAGACATACAAGTCACATTCTTTGTTATTTTTGATTCATCCCAAAGGTAACAAAACACTTATACTACGTAAACAATCGATCAAGGTATGGGATCAACAAGTGGTATCAGAACTTGTGATTTGAGAAACTTTGATCTAGAAGTAATGCAGTTAGTGAACACTCAGAACAATGCTTTGGCTAAGCTTCCCATGCTCAAACTCGGGGAGTGTGAGATGTGGGAGATCAGGATCAAATAGTACTTTCGGATCCAGGATTACGCTCTATGGGAGGTCATAGAGAATGGGAATTCATGGGTACGTATTCCTGTAACTACACCAGAAACTGGTCTATCAACAACAATGAAGATGACTGTGCCTTCTACTGCTGAAGAAAAGACGTGTAAAAAGAATGATGTAAAGGCAAGAAGTCTACTGTTCATGGCATTTCCCATACGGGAACATCAAAACTTACCTATCGGTCTAGTAAGTTTGAATGCCTCAATAAATGTTTGTTGCTATTAAAGCTCGATTTGGAGGGAATGAAGCAACAAAGAAGAACAGAAGGCTACTCGTTGAAACAACGATGTCTTGAAAACTTTAATGCTTCAAGCTCAGAATAGGAATCACTTGCTTCTTCTTCAACAGGCTTCAAAGCTTGTTAGTAGATTGGCTATTCTGGGTTGTAGTTACTTCTCAGAGAATTAATGTAAAAATCTTAAGAAGACTTACTGCTGAATGGGATACAATGTTTGTGGTTGGATGAACAAACTTGATTTTTGTACTTATGGGTTTTGATGATCTGTACAACAATTTTAAAAATTGTTAAACAGAAAGGTTAAGAAATCTGTGGTGCAAGCAATGATGATAAAAGAAATTGGCCATTTCATAACTACTTCAGGTTGCAGCCGAGAGAGTCTAATAATTTTAATACTGTTAAGCATGTGAAGTTGAGATGTTTTGTACTGCTTCCACAAAGGTTAATACTGTCAGTACTAAAATTAGTACTGCTAGCTTTAGTGATGCCACAATATATGCCTTTCTATCCACTCAACCACAAGGGTCTCAACTAGTTTATGAAGACCTTGAGCAACTTCATGATGATGATTTAGAAGAAATGGATCTAAAGTGGAATATGGCACTACTAAGCATGAGGGCAAGAAAGTTCTATCAAATAACTGGAAGGAAAATCATCATTTATGAGCCAATACTGTGGATATGATAGATCAAAAGAGAATTGTTTCAAACTGCCATTAAAAATGGACATTTGCCAGAGCATGCCAGAGCACAATGGAGTAAATATACACACATACATTGGATAAATGGCTAACTAATCAAAGGCAGAGTAGAGTGGAGTAAAGATTGGAAGAAGAGCTTGAAAAAGGCAATGTGTGCTATAGAATGGTGCTGGATTTGATTGGAGTGCCATGGAAAGAGGATTAAGAATTCAAAGCAAACTATGGGATCTCATGGCATTCTTAGATAGATTCTGAGGGTAACACATTTGTTAAATTCTTGGTCTAAATCTTGTCAAAAAATTATGAAGCTCTAAAGAAACAGTATGATGATTTACTTGTTATAATTAGATGATACTTTGTTTTAAAGCAGCTAATACAAAAGAGGTTTCAATTTTAGATGGACAAGTTGTTAAATATTAAGAAACATGGGTTCTTTTTCTCTGAGGAAATTGCTTTAACTCTTAAAAAGAAAATGTAGGTCACAAAGTATATCAGATGGGATTGGGATTACTTAGGGAGGAACTCTTGAAAAGGTTAAACTTGAAAAGGAGGGGTTAAAGGGGTTTGAGTTTAAGATTGCTAGTTTGTGAAAAATCAGGCAAAGAATTTAGATCAGTTGTTAGCAAGTCAGATAAACTGACAAGAGCAAAAAGGGTTTTGGTTATAAATTGTTGTCCCCTTCACCTTCATCCTTTTGGATTCTTAATTAGACCAACCCTTTTAGACTTATCTTATTCAGTGTCTTGATGAAGTCAAAGAACCTGATTGTAAAATGAGTATGGTCCATAGGAATTCTAGTTTTATTCTACACTGGTTGTGTAAAAGAGTCAGATATATTTCTAACGGAGATTACTGATGACTCTTTAATAACAACAACAATGACTGCTACTGAAACTAGCTCTGTTAAGTCTCCACTTAAGGTAGACAAAGATTAGAAAGAAAAGTTTTTCTATCCTGCTAATCATGTTAGGGAAGAAGAACCTAAAAAAAGTTAGAGAAAATATAATGCTCCATTATTGAAGATTGGGGTGTCAGATGATGAGGGATGAGTTGAGACTATCCCTAAGGTTTAAAAAGAAAATTCTGTTTTACCTACTGTACTAAAAAGAAGTTTGTTTTAAACTGAAAAACCAGTTAGGAGGTCAATTAGGTATGCGGATATGTACAGGTCACAAAGACCTAGGGGGAACCAAAGGAATTGGAATGGTTAAAAATCCAATCAGTTAGGATGTAACTTTGTGTTTAATAACAAGGCATGTTTTATCTGTGGAAATTTTGATCACATTCAATATAGTTGTCCCAAACATATGGCTCCAAGAGCAGTCTTAATGAAGGAAGGGCCTTAAAAACTGTTAATAATTGCAAGGCATGGTAATACTATTAGGTTTGTTAAACACTTGTAGACCTTGTTTGTACTGCTAGTTCTTTTAATTATGTTAGACCTTCTTATATTAATACTGCTCACCCAAAATCAACAGTTTCTTGTGCTAGACCAAAGACTCATTTTCAAAATCAAGCACAAAGGCCCTTTTACAAGAATACAGCATTAACAAAAAGGTCTAATATTCAAAATATTAATACTGGTAGACAAACTGTTAATACTGTTAGGCCAAATGTTAATACTGTCAGGGCAAGGGGATTTAATGCTGTTAAGCCCTCAGCATGTTGGGTTTGGAGACCTATCAAACCCAATGGTGCATCACTAGTCTTTAACAAATATAATTACATTGATGCACGAGGCAGATCCAAGTCAGTAATGGCTTGGGTCCCCAAAGATAACTAACTTCATAAGTTTTGTGTGCAGAGCAATTCACAGCTAAATGATAAAGGATTTGTGGATAGTGGATGCTCAAGGCACATGTCTGGAAACATAGCCCATCTTTCAGATTTCAAAGACTTTGATGGAGGTTATGTTACTTTTGGTGGAGGAGCAAATGGAGGAAGAATCACTGGTAAAGGTACTATCAAAACTGATAAACTTGATTTTGAAGATGTATACTTTGTCAAAGAGTTAAAGTTCAACCTTTTTAGTGTCTCACAAATGTGTGACAAAAAGAACTATGTTCTTTTTACTGACTCTGAATGTCTTGTTCTATCTCCTAATTTTAAGTTGCCTGATGAAAATCAGATACTTCTTAAAATTCCTAGACAGAATAACATGTACAGTTTTGATATGAAGAACATAGTTCCTAAAGATGGTTTAACTTGTCTAGTTGCAAAGGCTACATCTGAGGAATCAATGTTATGGCATAGGAGGCTTGGTCATGTCAATTTCAAAAATATCAATAAACTTGTCAAAGAAAATCTTGTAAGAGATTTGCCTTTAAAAAGATTTGAGAATGACCAAACATGTGTTGCCTGTCTTAAAGGCAAGCAACATAGAGCCTAGTCCCAATACTAAGCCATTGTTTATGCTACACATGGATCTCTTTGGTCCAACTTTTGTTAGTAGTCTTATGCATAAAAAGTACTGCTTGGTAGTTACTGATGATTATAGTAGATTTTCATGGGTTTTCTTTTTAAAAACTAAGGATGAAACAACTGAGATCCTTAAAAACTTCATAAAAGAGATAGAAAACCTAGTGGATAAGAAAGTTAAGATAATCAGAAGTGATAATGGGACAAAGTTTAAATATAAAATGATGGATGATTTCTGTAGGGAAAAAGGTATTAAAAGAGAATATAGTGTAGCTAGGATACCTCAGCAAAATGGTATAGCTGAAAGAAAGAATAGAACACTCATTGAGGCTGCTAGAACAATGTTAGCTGACTCTAAGTTACCTACCACATTTTGGGCAGAAGCTGTCTCTACTGCTTGTTATGTATAAAATAGGGTATTAGTAGTCAAGCCTCATAACAAGACTCCCTATGAACTCTTTAGAGGTATTAAACCAACTATAGGCTTCATGAAACCTTTTGGATGTCATGTTACTATTCTCAATACCTTAGATAAGTTGGGCAAGTTTGATGGAAAAAGTGATGAAGGTTTCTTTGTTGGATATTCCTTAAGTAGCAAAGCTTTTAGGGTATACAACATTAGAACAAGAAAAGTTCAGGAAAACTTGCATGTTGGGTTCTTAGAGAATAAACCTATGTTAGAAGGAAATGGTCCAAAGTGGCTGTTTGATCTTGATTCTCTAACCCAAACAATGAATTATGTACCAGTGGTTGCAGGGACTTTGTCTAATGATTTTGCAGGTATACAAGGAGTTTCTGAGTCTAGTACATCTTCTCAACAAGATCAAGATACTCAAGATTGTATTGTCATGCCAATTTGGAAGGATGCTTCATATTTTGATGATGCTTCACCCAAATCTGTTGCTGATGCTCAAATACAAGATCAAAATGGGTCTCATGATGATTGCAGTCTTCAGAATAATAGTACTGCTGACCAACAAGTTAATACTGCCAGTCCAGAAGTTAATACTGGTAGTAGACTAGTTAGTACTGCTGTCTCTGAGGTTAATACTGCTACTTCTGAAGACTTGGTGGGACCAAGTTCTACATTTGAAGAGGAGGTGGGGGACCAAGAAATAGAATTGGGGAATCTTTCACCATCTTATGCAGTTCCTACTACTCCTCACACAAGAGTTCATAAAGACCACCCAATTGATCATGTAATTGGTGATGTGCAATCAACTGTTCAGACAAGAAGGATGACAACTTCTTACTCTGAATTAGGATTTCTTGGTGCAATATATGAAGGAAAGACTCACCAGGACCTTCATACTTGTCTTTTTGCTTGTTTCCTCTCTCAGGAAGAACCAAAAAGAGTTTCTAAAGCTCTTAGTGATCCTGCCTGGGTTGAAGCAATGCAGGAGGAACTCCTACAGTTCAAACTGCAAAAGGTATGGGTTCTTGTAGATTTACCTAAAGGACATAGAGCTATTGGTACAAAGTGGGTCTACAGAAACAAGAAAGATGAAAGGGGCATTGTCATCAGGAACAAAGCAAAGACTGTTGCACAAGACATACTCAAGAAGAGGGCCTTGATCTATGATGAAGTAAATTGCATCCAGTGGCGAGATTGGAAAGCATATAAGATTATCCTGGCCTAGCTTCTTATATGGGTTTACTGTCATTCCAAATGGATGTCTAAAGTGACATTTCCTTATAGTGGTCAAATTGAAGAGGAGTGTATGTAAGTCAACCTCCAGGTTTGAAGATCCTGACCATCCTGATAAAGTTTAAAGTTGTGAAAGCACTATATGGACTTCATCAAGCACCAAGAGCTTGTATGGATACATTGGACACTTATTCTTATTGAGCAATGGATTTCAAAGAGGACAGAGTTGATCTAACTCTGTTCATTCAATAAAGTCAAACAGGGGCTATTTTGCTTGTCAAATCTATGTTGATGACATCATTTTGGATATACCAAGAAGGTGCTGTGTGAAGAATTTGAGAGCTTATGACGGATAAGTTTCTGATGAGTTCTATGGGAGAACCTCACCTTCTTTTTGTGGATGTAGTAGTCCTACAAGATAAGAAAGGCATATTTATTAGTCAAGATATATATGTCCATAAAATCCTAAAGATAGTTCAACTCACAGATGTGAAGTCTGCCTCAACTTCACAACAGATTTGGGGTAAAGCCCTTGGTTCAAAGATGAAGATGCTGATGATGTTGTTGAACCATTTTATAGGTCTAGATGATCTTTGATTGTATCTTACATCATCTAGAACCAGATATCATGTTTGCAGTTTATGCATGTGTAACGGTTCATGTTTCACCCAAAACTTCCCATTCTTAGCTGTCAAAAGAATATTTAGTACCTCAAAGGCAAAACCATCTCTAGCGGTCTTTGGTTATTCTTAAGGATTCTTCATTGGAGTGAGTTGTTTACTGATAGTGACTTTGATGGAGCTTACTTGACAGGAAGTCAACCACTGGAGGTTGTCAATTTAAGGGAAATAGGTTGTTTTTTGGCAATGCAGAAATAAACTGTGGGTTGCCACTTTACAACTGAAGTGAATATGTGGTGCTGCTAGTTGTTGTGGACAGTTTCTCTGGATCCAAAACCATATTCTCCCCCCTTGATTATGGGTATAATTTTATGAACTAATGGTTATTACATTGGCATTACCAGTACTATCTGTATCATAGAAAAATCATGTTCAACACTCTAAAAACAAAACATTTTAGAGATTAGGAATCACTTTATAAGAATTGTAATATAAATAGTTGAATCAAATGGCTAAATTGATACTCACTTAATCTTAGCAGATCTTCTTACAAAAGGTGTTTTGAGGCTGGTAGATTTCTAGTACTTGGTTTAAAGTATTGGAGCATGCTCATTCACTAAGGCCCTATCTTTATTGTTTTGTTTTGTAAGTTTGTTAAATATTTGTACTGTTAGCTATTGTCTATAATACTGCTATGGTGTAATTAGGTACTGTTGTTATATTTAAAACTGTTTGTTAAAACTGTTACTTATAGTTAGTACTGCTGGTTATTTCTATGTATCTTTGTTAATCCTGTGAATAACACTTAATACTGTTAAACAAGAAACATGTTTGGATTTTGTTTTTCTTGGTTTTAAGCTAACTTTTTCAGGATAATACAATGAAGTGAGAAATTGCTTTATCTCTACTAATGTATTATTTAAGGGGAGGATACATGTTGGCTGTTCTTTAAGTGTTGGTTGTTAACCCAACACAACAAATGGTCATCAATTTAATGTCTAATAGACATCAAGAATTTGACTAGTCCTGAGCATCAGCTACTGGTAAGACTTCCTAAATCGTTGATAGTTGATAGTTTACTCAAAAACTATATGGTCCTCAATGCACCATGTTTTTACAATGAAGCATTGGCTAGTCCAGAGCAAACGGCTACTGGTAAAGACTTCCCAAATCCGTTGATAGTTGATAGTTTACTCAAAACTATATGGTCCTCAATGCACCATGTTTTTACAATGAAGCATTGGCTAGTCTATGAGCAAAGGATAAACTGTAAAGATTCTCTATTCGGTTTATAGTTTGTAGTTTACTCTATACTATAAGGTTAACATTGACATGTTTTTCTAATGAAGCAATGGCTAGTCCAAAGCAAACGGCTATTGGTAAAGACTCATCAAATCCGTTTATGGCTGGTAGTTTGCCAAAAACTATACTTTGTGTGAATTTGTGAGCTAAAACAAAAGAGAGAATTGTTAGCTACACAAAAACAGAAGAGTGCTGTGTGAAATATAAACAGAGTAAAAGTGAGCCAAAGAATAGAGAGATGAAATGTGAGCTAAAAACAGAAAAGAGAGATTGTGTGAAGTATGTTCTTTAAGCGTTTACAAAAATATGGAGTTTGTACCTGCTTATGGGTGAGAAGTTAATACTGCTAGGCATTTTTTAGTACTGCTAGGCCAAACTTAATACTGCTGGATGACCGTTAGTACTGTTTGGGCCTAACAGATTTTCATTAATTATAGCAGCGTTGAGATATTTCCGCCAAATACCTATGGAATAAGGGTTTGACCAATTGGACTTTCGTGGATCAACTATATATTCATATGTTTTATTCACGATAACTTCAAATTACTTAATATTGGTCAACTAATATCTCTCTGTTTTCTCTATTAAATTGCAATTAACTTTCTCTAGTCCTCATTCTTACATAACAACGATCATTCCCATCAAATACCTCACAATTTTATCATGGCAAATTTGGATTTTTTGTGACAAGCTTAACATGTTGCATTTCTGGAAAAATCTACGGAAGTGCAGGTTTCTTCAGATCATAGATTTCATCACTCGAAGTCACATTTATTATGCACTTACTAAGAAGCCAGAGGTGTGTGTATCATTTATAAAAAAAATTTGGAGGTCTGCTGAGGCTTTGACTGATGGTAATGGCGATGTCAAGATTAATGCTACTATTGATGGACACTCACTTTCAATCACTGAAGGTTCTTTACGGTGACATCTCAAGTTTGATGATCAAGATGGTATTACCTCTCTTCCAACTATAGAGATTTTTGCGCAATTTGGCGCTTATGGGCTATACTACTGACTCAGATAAGTTAACCTTTCAAAAAGGTGCATTTTCACCTTAATGGAGGTTTCTTATTCATAATATTTTGCATTGTTTAAGCCCAAAGAAGACTGCTTGGGAGCAATTTAGTAGTAATATTGCAGCTGCTGTCATTTGTTTAGCCACCAATAGAAAGTTTAATTCTTCTAGGATGATATTTAAACACATGGTGTCTAACATCTCTAGTCCCCATAAGTTTCTGATGTACCCTAGGTTTATACAACTATGCCTAGACATGCAGAGACACAAGCTTCAACAACACATACGATTATATTTTGTTCCATCTCTCAGTATGAAAGTGTTTAGTAACATGAAGAGGTCTACCAAGGGATTCTCAGGTCAGGAGGTTTCTCTATTTCCTACTATGTTAGAAGATACTGAACCCTCAACTTCACCTTCACCTTCACCTGAACCTACCCCTGCCCATACACAACCATCACCTACTCAACCCTCACCCACACAACCATCACCAACACAACCTGGAACAGAATACCATCTTCCTACACC
>BQNB010028846.1:0-39707 GCA_026074375.1 Tanacetum coccineum
AACTTTTTCTAAAAATTATTACTAAAATTCTATTTTTATTTTTCAAAAATACTAGAATGAAAAAGAAAATTATTACAAAAAGAATTAGAATTTTCCAACTAATTTTCTATTTTCTATGAATTTTTTAAGAAAAAGAAATTACCTAAAATCTATTTTAATTCCTAGAAAATACTAATTTAATTTAGAAAAATAAAGAAAAATTGTTTTTAACAACTAAAAAGGTGCAGAAAACAAATGGAACAAAAATGCCCAAATTTTATAAACTAATTGAACTCTAATTTTGCTAATTAAATCCTAACCCTAATTTTATTAAACAAAAATTAAAAATATTAAAACTTATTTTATTAAACCTAAAAGACTAGGGTAGAAAATGAAACAAATGAAAGTAAAGGGTAGGCGGGGTAACTTTCTAAATTTTACACTACAATGAAAACAGACACCCTCTAACTATTAAGAAAGTACTAAACAAACCCTACGATTATGCTTATTTTTGGCTTATCTAAAAAGTGAGAATAAGCAAAAACTTAAAACTACAAAGTTAAACTTGAGCTTATATACTACAACTTTAATAAAAGCACTTTGAACTTTTAACAACTGAATAAGCTAAAAATTAAGCTTTTAATACTGCAAAACAGTAACTAAGGCTTAACTAAGTTTTTCAAACTTTGGCTTATATCTAGCTTATTTCTAAATGAAAAATAAAACTAAAAGTTGCTAAATGAAGCTTGTGATGTGTACTAAGTATTTCTAAACAGTTATAAACTAAATGAAAACTAGATTAACAAGAATCTTGATCTTAAAAAAACTAAGGTTCAAGCTAATATCTATTATTAAGCTATTCTTAATAAGCTATCTAGCTTATTTCTAATTCATAGAAGCTGAAGTTTTAAAAATAAACTATCCTATGAACATATAATAAACCTAGATAAAAAGAATTTGATAAAAACAACTAGAACTTTAGAAATCAAAAGAAAATAAGCTAAAAACCTCAGCTGCTACCTCAACTGCTGCTATTACCACTTTTACAGGATCATAAGAACTATTCTAAATCTTAAAAATGAAAGTTAAAAGTTGATCTTTATAGATCTAATGGAGTACTATAAAATTGCTTAAAACTAAGTTCTATATCCTAATTACAAAAGCTAAAAGACAGCTAGAAAAGTGATGAGCAACAACAGTATTAACTAAGTTAATACTGCTGTTGCTGATGTACTTGGTAAAAACTTATGTGCAGGCCAAAATTCCTAGTTTAGAACTCATGAACTATCTATCTATATGTTCCTAAGTTTACACTAACACAAGTTTAACCTAGAAAGCTTTAAATCAATTAACTCTAAAACTACTAGATCATTAAATCTGTCCGGTGCTAGTAAGAACTTTTTAAGCTTTAAACTTTGAAAATCTACAAACTAACTTTTAAAACCTATTTAAAACTTGAACACTCTAAAAATCTCAACTATGTAAAGTGTTTTAGCAATGTCTTGTTGACTTTTAGAGTCAAAAACTCCTTAACCCAAACACTACTTAACATTCACTGTCCAAACTAAATTCTACTTAAAATCTATTTTAAAACTAAAAATGCTAAAACCTTTTATCTACTCAGACTTTAACTAATCTAATTAAACTATTTTAGCACTAAAAACTAAAGCTTATCAAAAGAAATAAGCTAGTTACTCAGCTAGCTTTTCCTTTTATTATGACAGAATCTAAAACCTTAAATCTCAATAAACTCTAGCTACAACAGCTTAAGGCATTTGAATCACTAGTCTAACTAAACAATTTTAAACAAGTTTAAGCACACAAAAAGTCAATGAAATACTACTGAATTAAGCTTCAAATGCAAAAATGAATATAGAAGTTGAAACCTGGAATTAGTATCTCAGACACTAGCCACTCTTTTCTGAGTGATATGACCTTTTAAAACTCAATATCCTAAGCTCCTAGCTCTAGACCAAAAGCTTAAGCTCATAAGCTAAATGAGCATATAACTCCTCAAGCTTCCAAACTTTGATACAAATTGAATTCAAATGACCTTATGGTGGGGGGGGGGTGAATAACAAGTAGAAAAAAAGACAAGTATTGAAAAGACTTTTAACAAAATTTAACAACTTGTGAACCAAAAGAAACGTATAAGCTAAATTTAGCTTATTACAAGCTTATTACTAAAAACAGCTTAAAACATGTAAACTTGAATACGAAAACAACTCCATTTATTTTATTGACTTAGGAAAAATATACAAGATAAGAAAACAGAAGGTACATCGAACTTGAAAGTGTAAAAACATCAATTGAAAAAGGTGAACATTACATGTAAAGCCAAGAAGAGAAAATACAAAGAAAAACTTAACTAACTCAAAAAACTCTTTAAAACGAATACAAGCTCTTATTTTATAGATGAGGTTGGAGAGAGGATGAGAAATTCGAATCGTTCCAAGCACTTGATCACTGTTAAACTTGATTGTTTAGACGTTGGATGTCTTGGAGAGTGATCGCACAATAGGATGCTGCACGTGTGCAAAAAAATGTGGAAGTTGTAAATACAGGTGTAGTTGAACTTGGAAAGACGGGAGACAGGATTTAGGGAAATTGGGTTTGTTTAGGTTTTTGGCAGAAAAACATGTTAGGGACGGTTAGAGGGAAAATTAATAACCCGAGTTTAGTTTGAAAGTTTATGCAAATTGCATAACAAAGCCCCGCTGTTCTCATTCACATATAGTGTAGGAGAAATGATTTTGGTGAATTGTCATTTCTGGCCCTTGTAGTTTAGTAAACAAGAAATGGGCTTTTGACTTGGGCTTTAGTTGGGGCTTGTGTTATGCCGAATAGTGTAGAGCCCAAGGTAATTTAGTAATTTTGGTGGGGCATCCTCTTCAAAGGTAGAATGGTCTTTTTCCTTTGAACTTTTGTCCTTTTCTTTACTTTCTTGTCCTTTTACTGTCCACGGTCTTGATCCGCTTTATAAAATTGGCTTCAAATTCTTTCACTGATCACTTGCCGTCTTTCATTTCGATGTCGGTTTTTTTGCTCGTTTTTTGCTCTTTTTGACTTTAATACCCTTTCCTGCACATTGAGACACAAAAGCACACATATTTCCATCTTTGGCATATTTTTTATTTTTTTGGCGTTTTATTGCGAAATCCTGGTATTCTTATATTACAATTAAACACTTTATCAGGTTTCGTAATACTGTTTCAAGAGGTTTCGTAACACAGCCGTTGGGTTTCGTAACACTGTTTCATAGGTTTCGTATCTCATACTTTGGGTTTCGTAACACAGTTTAAGAGGTTTCGTATCTTCTAATTTTTGAAAATTGAGCTTTCGTATAAAAGCTTCTTGTTACTTGACCCTTCAATAACAAATCAAGTTTAGTTTCTTCATGTTGCCATCATTCAAAGTGTTGTAATACAAGACAAAGTTGTAATTGCTCGTTGATTTCACAATTACAAGACATTATATCTCTAGAAAGATCCTAAGTTGGCATGTAAATTCGAAACAACATGTCTGCTTCAAATCAACAAACTCTAACTGACTTAGGAGCTAATGAAAGACCTCCAATGCTTGAGAAAAGGAATTATATTCCATGGGAGAGTAGGTTCAGAAGGTTTCTGGATAATAAGCTCGAAGAGGGGGAGCGGATGTGGCATTCAATTGAAAAAGGACCTTATGTGAGGCCAATGATTCCTGATCCAGATGATACTACACAAAAGATAATTGAACCACTGTCCAAAATGACTGAGATAAACAAGAAACAATACACTGTTGATGTTAGAGGCATGAATTATCTCCTTCAAATCTACAATTCAGTGGATACGTGCAAAAATGCTAAGGAGATGTGGGAACGAATTAAAAGGTTGATGTATAGTTCTGATGAAGACAATCAACGGATGACACTCATGACTCAGGATGATTTGATACAAATATGCAGCAAAGGATAGGAATGCTAGTAATACCTGTGTTGAAAGATTGACAATGCTTGTCAATATTATGGATCGTAATAATGTTCGTCCTATTCCAGTGTCAATCAACACCAAGTTTCTCAATTGCTTGCAACCTGAGTGGAGCAAATATGTTACCATGGTTCGTCACAACCAAACAGGAGATACAGTTTCATATGACATTTGTATGATTCCATAGTGTAATTCAAACCACATATCCATGCATCCAAAGCAAAGAGAGCTGGCCAGGAATTTCCCCCACCCCCCATTACCCTTAGCTCTAATTTCTCATTCAAATGCTTCTTCACAGTCTCATGTAAGTCTTTCATATTCAAATTCACCACAACCATACTATGTCACACATCCTTCATCAGTTATTGATTATGAAGAAGATTATCAAGGGGAGTTACAAGGGGATTCTCAAGAAGACAAGCTTACAACTGCAATGATGTTATTAGCTCGAGCAATCACCTAAAAGTTTTCTACACCTACCAATAATCGTCTTCGTACTTCATCAAACACAAGAAATCAAGCTGTGATTCAGGATGGTAGAGTTTACATACAATCCAAGAATGCAGGATATGGTGGAAATGGTAACAGGAATGCAGGGAGACAAAACAGGAATCAAGCATTTAATGCAGGAAATGGGAATGAAGAAAGTAATCAGGTTGTTCAGCGTGTTCTACGAACTGAGTCAAATTCGGGAAAGGCAAATGTTCAGTGTTATAAATGCAATGAAAAAGCTACAAAGCTTGTGGTTTTCAGTGGCTTGGGCTCATTTGGAGAAGAAACGGACAAGACTACGTACATACACCAATATGTCTCAAGATTATGTTCTCAGCGGCTGGAGACGGCGTCACAGGATACACGTGACGCCGTCACGATTCATCCCACGACGGTGTCACAACATCTCACAACGGCGTCAGCTCGCACGACCCAACCCAAGATCTAGAATACTCTCTTTCATGACGGCGTCATGATTAAAACGCTATGCCGTCGCAGTGATTTTCCTATATATACAAATCCGTTTTTAGGGTTTTAAGTGTGTAACTTTAGAGTAAAAAAGGGAGACGAACCCTAGTTCGTTTGGTAGCTTATTAGGACGATTTTAGGGCTTCAAAACCCTATTGTACCTCCTTCAATTCATGTTTTAATCAAGTAAGATTATCTTAATCATTCAATATGTCTTATTGTTTGATTCATTATTGTTCTTACTTTACATGCTTGGCTAAGCTTCCTATTGTGTTCATTTATGATTGTATGAAACCTAGAATATAGATCTTAGTGGTGTTGCTTCTTGTGATGAATATGCATGTTAGGATTTAGAAAACCAGCTTTTGTCTGTATCATTGTTGATATGTCTACAGAAACATGATTGTGTAGAAAGGATACCATCAGGTAACACTCTTCATACTACCTTGCCTCTTATATGGTTGATCTACTTTTAATATATTTCAAATGCATTTAATATACTCTTGGGGTCCTTGTAATAGTCTTTATACTATCTTACTTGTGCGTTGCCTCAACGGAATATTAAGTAGACGGCAGATTCGTGTAATCTGTTCATGACTTAGGAAATAATTACATAGATCATCACAAGTGTGACAAAGCAACAATACTAGGAGAAGCAATCTAGGGAGTAATACATGATTAAATGAATACAATCTTTTTATTATATTGTTATTACCATTAGTGTAGTTTATTATATAGTTTAATAGCTAAAACCAAAAAACCTCTCAAATATATGATTTACCTGCTTTCCATAAAACATAAAAATACAAAAATAATCTTCTCTCAACCCCTAGAATTCTGTTAGATCGTGATCAAGCCTTCCCAACCTATTCCCCTAGAGAACGATAACAACCCCCGAGTCATGCCTATACTACTACTACTACAACGGTTAGGTACTCTGCCTAGGGAGTTGTAAAACTTCTTGTAGAAGTCCGTTACGACAACAGCATCAATAAGTTTTGGGAATAGTTGGGATTAATCACAGCAACCTGGATAACCTACCTCCTATACGATTTGGACTGATTTGGAATCGCAGGGATTATAGGATAGACTAAATATACATATTCAAGTCTATCGACCTTAGAAACCACTAATGAAACCATAGTTTGACATTGCACAGGAAAACGTATTCATAACAGTAGTAATGAAGTAGCTAGGTTAGCATGTTTTCTCTCCTGATATCTCTAACTCCTTTAATTTTAGTATTTACTTTTATTGTTATTTCAAATCAAAAATTATTTTTGAAAAATGTAACATTTCAAATTAAAACTAATTGCAACTTAGATCTTGGGACGACCTCGGATTTACTATTCTGTACTACCCACGATCGGGTTCTCTGCCTGTTAGTGCGTTATCAAGTATATCGAGTTTTATAAATTTAAAACTTGAGTAAAAAAAATAATCTTCTCTCAACCCCTAGAATTCTGTTAGACTGTGATCAAGCCTTCCCAACCTATTCCCCTAGAGAATGATAACAACCCCCGAGTCTTGCTTATACTACTACTACAACAGTTAGGTACTCTGCCTAGGGAGTTGTAAAACTTCTTGTAGAAGTCCCTTAAGACAACCGCATCAGTAGCCGAACCACTATAAATCTTGGTGTCTTGGTTTGATTGTTCCTTCTCTCATCTCTTTATATTGTTGTGATCGTTATTCAGTATTAGTTTAGACATTTACATTGTTGATTCATATTGTTGATTGGTTAAAGATACAACTTGAATCTAAGTATTTTGAAAGCAAACTTTTAAAACGTAAAATGAACCTGTAAACTATTCAACCCCCCTCCATAAAGTCCTCACTAATATAGGAGAAAAATTCAAGGCAATAATGACAATGGGTAAGGAAAACATGAAGGATCCGGTTCCTCGTGACTTACCACCTACGCCGTTTCTAGGACATTTGAAGGAACAAATGGGTAGCCCTTACAGAACTCGTGAAACCATTCGCATGAAGGGAAATCCTGAGGAAATTCATAATGTAAAGCTCAAGAAGAAGATGGGGACATGATGTCGGTTGGGACATTACAAGTAAGGATGTAAAAAGGATAAGGCAATTTCTAACACCTACCATACACACTTTACCCAACCTTGAACCAATAGTACAACCATATATACCACTGGGACCAGTCCATGATATGGATAAAATTATAAGAGAAAAGGAACAGGATTATGATATTCCTCTAATTGATAGCGTAATGCAACCTTTGCCCCATCAGACGGTTCATATCACACCACCCGACGACGATTATGTAGCACCGGCTACAAATCATATGTCTGACAAGCAATTGAACAAATTCGAGGAGGAATTTTCTAATATTACAAAGGTTGTCGAAAAGGAATATGATAACCCTGTTATAAAGACATATGATTGTGAGACCTTCATTCGGAAATTACTACACAAAGTGAGCCAATCATCAAGGGAAATAAAATCTCAGCAGCAGTATGGTTCTAGTTTGTCATTCCCTTACCCAGTAGCAAATCATGGTGTCCATTGCTACTCTCACTCGCATTTAATCTCAAGTGAAGGAAGGAACACCTTATTACTTGGAAAATAAGGGTGGATTCAAACTCGTGACTCAAACAAAAACAAGCTCTTTATTTAGGAGGCAACCCATAACTATCTTTCAAAATATTTTTTTTTCTGCATATTATTGGATGTATTTTTTTAACTTGTTTTGTAGGATCCAGCAACTAGGGGGCAATAAATCGGACCGGCTTGACTCATAATCATTGGTAACTCCTGAATCTACAGTAGTTATGGCATAACAACTTAAGTTTATGTCGTAACCATCTCCGTTACGACGTAATCCATTTCACGGTTACGTCGTAACACTTTAAAAAACTTAAAATTTTTCATACTACATGATTACGGCATAACCACCGGAGTTACGCCGTAACCTCCTTCTGAATATCTCAAAATTTTAAGTTTTAAACATGTCTAAACCTTGTATACGTAAATGAACTTTGTGGGTATGTTCTCTGGAAGCCCTCACGAGACTAAACTCGTCTACTTGGGCCACCAAGTTGTTTAAAAGGCTTGTTGCATATGCTAAATGTAACCGTGATTCCTACGAAAGTGAGTTAGGCTTGTATTTCGTGTACACTTTATAATTCTTGTAGAATGGTTTTATGCTTTGGTTTGTTTTTGTGATCACAGGGGATAAAGAGTTTTGCTCGAAGACGGAAATAATCTAAAGATTTTTGCCAAATTTCAAATCTTGAAGCAATGCTCAGGGAGTTTCTTGTCCTAATTCTACTATTTCTTTGTATTTCATTTCCTTAATGTACAATAGGGACATTGTACAATTCAAGTGGGGGGATGGGAGTAGAATTAATACTTGATGTATGTTTTGCCTTTGATTTTTTAGTTTTTTAAAAAATTATGCCAATTTTTAAATTTTTGACATGTTTTTCTTAAATAACTAGAATTAATCTTTTCCGAATGCACTTTACCTTTTATTATTACTTGGTGAATTTGAGCCTAATATTCTGTTCCATCATATATTAAAAATTCACCAAAATATTGAGTGTGCCGGTAGTATTGTAGACTTTAGAACTTTGACTGTACATTATTTCGAGACCTAACTGATTAGCAGGAATAGATAGTTCAAGAAGGCAACACTTAGGAAATTACCCAAATAGCCTATATATGTGTGTGTTTATTGACTTGTTACACTAACTTGTCGACCTCCCGTGATAAACCCTTTTTTTGCACTCATTATTAGTGCAAGATACCCCTAGATCACCCATGTTGAGCCGATCTATGTTTTCACCCTACTCTATATGTTTCGTTTCACTATTTCACCTTAGCTTGCCTTGTAGTCTGTAAATATCTATGTATTGAAATTACTGGCTACCTAAGTCCATGGTTCAGGAAAATAAAGTTCGAAGATTGGCACTATTACTGATGACATATTATTGATCATATGAAGACCCCCATTGTCTATCACTTTTAATACTATTTATCTCAAAGGGGGAAGTATAAATTGTGTATATGTAGAAATGTATAAAAAAAAAAAAAAAAAGAGTCCCACTATAGCCAACTTTAGTGTATAACTACATATGTTGTTTACGTGTATAAAAAAAAACAACAAATATTAAGGTGTGCAACTAAACCACCTAATAGAATTATGGGGATGGTGCAACTATAAGCCATCCGATGAGTGAAGAATATGTTAGCACGCACCACAACATCTCATTATTAGCTAACACATGGTGACAAATGACAGATTTTTGCATCCAAAGGACTTGGACTAATGGGTTGGACAGTAGCTTGAAATAATACCTTAGATTTTTACTTGACTAACTTGTTTTTGTGTTTTTATATTAACAAATTAATGATGAATCCTATATCTGTCCTAACCCTTTTTCACCCTTTAAATCTACATTACCCTTGTTGCCTTTAAGAATTATTTAGACCCTAACTCTAACTAGTGCAGATTTGTGTACTTTTTAAGCTTATGATAGAATACGTGCTATGACTGTGAAATTTAGCGATCACCCCAAAAATGAAACACTTAGACTAGTAGAGAGTTAAGTGACTTTTTTGTCCCCTTTTCGTGAGGTGTTCGGCTTTGATGTTTTCTATCATAAGTGTAATATAAATTCCTTTCTTAGAATAAAATCCAAGAAATCTTTTTATGAAATGTTCTAACGGGTTCTACTTGAGGGCAAGCAGAAGTCAAGTGGGGAGATAATTGATAAAATCAAATATTTAATACTTTTTAGTGGCAAAATACCCCATATATTACCTATAAATGTTTCACTAATACTCAAAAACAAGATATTTTCTATCATTTTGTAGTTTTTAGGTAAAATGCAGGAAAATGGCAAGAAACAAGGGAAAAATGACTTAAAGTGCAAATATTAGAAGTTGTTACGGCGTAACACCATAAATGGTTACACCCTAACATAAATTAAGCAAGTACGAAGATCAAGGATGACTTTATGGCGTAACACCATATTTAGTTACGCCGTAAACATGTATTTGGAAGGAAATCTTACGGTTACGCCGTAACCATGAAGATCGACATATATGGAAAGAAGATCACGAGCTATGGAAACTATTTGAAGATTACGGCGTAACACGATAACTGGTTACGCCGTAACAGGTGCTTAATTATGGAATGCCGTGTATAAAGATTACGACGTAACACCTTTATTGGTTACACCGTAACAGGTTCGAAACCTATAAATAAAGGCCTCATTCAGCTATTCCGATGTCACTTCCTCCACAACCAATTGGAGAGGCGACAAAGGCTTCCAACCTTCGAAGAATTCCACCTAGAGTCCAAGGGAGATCACAATTGACTTACTTTTTGTATTTAATCATTCAAATATGAATACTGTAAGAATTATGAGCTTTCAATCTATGATTACTTCTGTTTCTTGTTGTGTTTCCGTTACCATGGGTGGCTAATCACTTAAAGTGTTGGCCTAGTTATGTAGTTACTATTGTTATTATGTTTGTTTCCTGTTAGATTATGGTTTCGTTAGATATTCCTTGACTGTTATGTAACCCTGGGTTTTGGTAGTATTACGGGTGATTTGGATATTGCTTGTCCCATTATTAGACTACCAAATCAATATGGGATCAGTCGGGTACTAGGGAGGATTTAATACTCTGTCCCTGGTGTAGGAACTAACCGGTCTTTGCCTTTATCACTTAGTATACTTAAAAAGCACAGGAACTCTTTCAGAGGGGGTTAATAATCTGTATAGGTTATTAGATAAGTTTTGGGAATAGTTGGGATTAATCATTGCAATCTGGATAACCTACCTCCTATACGATTTGGACTGATTCGGAATCGCATGGAGTATAAGATAGACTAAATATACCTATTCAAGTCTATCGAACTTAGAGACCACTAATGAAACCATAGTTTAACATTGCACAGGAAAACATATCCATAACAGTAGTAATGAAGTGACTAGGTTAGCATGTTTTCTCTCCTGATATCTCTAACTCCTTTAATTTTAGTATTTACTTTTATTGTTATTTCAAATCAAAAATTATTTTTGAAAAATGTAACATTTCAAATTAAAACTAATTGCAACTTAGATCTTGGGACGACCTCGGATTTACTATTCTGTACTACCCACGATCGGGTTCTCTGTCTATTAGTGCGTTATCAGGTAGATCGAGTTTTATAAATTTAAACTTGAGTAAAAATATATTTAAAAGAAAATACGCATCAAGGACCTGGTGTTCAGCATCTTGAGCCTTTTTGAACTTTTCACTTGCTTTAGCACTTGTAATTTTCTTTGGGTTAAGCCCAATTTTTTTGGCCTCTTCTTGCACCACTTTGATTACTTCAGGCTTGGATATAGCAAGAAGTCTTTCTTCCTCAGCAGCTTTCCTGAGTTTCTCTTCTTTGTCCAAGTAAGCTTGCATTTCTTTGTCAGTGAGGTAGTACATCTTCCCATTGATCATGTAAGGAACTTTAACTTCTTTATCAGGATCAGAAAAAACAATGATTGATGCAGGCACCAGTCTCTTTGAGGGATCCTCATCTGACTCAGTTGCGATCCCTTTTCCTTTATCACATCTTAGAGCTGCTTGAGAACTTTCAGGATGAGTGGTTATTGTGGTGATTGGTTAAGCTTGAGTTGGTAGGACTTTAGTAGGTTGGATTGATAATATTGGAATTTCCAGTTTTAGGTTATTTGTCTCCCCCTCAGTGTGAGAAGGAGGTTCTTCAGTGGCAGTATTGGTTGCATTCTCCCCCTCAACATTTGCTGGAATGTGAGTGAGAGCAAGTGTTAGAGTGACAATGCCTGAGGATTGACCTTTAAAGACTTCATACATCTCAGTCATCATAGTCTTGATGGAGTGTGCATCTTCTTTAAGAGAGGACATGCTGGATTAGATATGGTTTTGAGCTCGTTTAAGACCTAAAAGTCTGGAACCAAGATTCCATGCCATGTTGGTAGAAGATTTAGCCCAAGCAGCTAGCTCTTCATCTTATTTGAGAGCATGAGCCTGAAGAGTGTTCATAAAAGACTGAATATCAGTTATATTTGTGGAGAACTTGATGAATGACTCAGTGGCTTCTACTAACTTGTCAGTTTGATCTCTATGAGCAATGTTTTCATCATAGTAGTCATCAATTGATGCTTTAAGGTCAGCATAATTAACCGCAACCTCTTTATGCTTTTCCCAGTTATCCTCAATGATCTTGGCAAACAACGCATTTAACATCTTCCTAAGATACTTAACCAATTGGCGTTCAGTGAGTGGAAGAATGTTTTCATATTTCTTAAGAATGTCATCACAGGAGGAGTCAGTGTCTGAAGCTTCAGTGGATGGAGCATGAGATGATTGAGGCTTGTCTGCCTGAGGTGGAGGAGACTGATGCTGAATTTCAGCAATGCTGGCAGCCTGAGGTTCCTCGTCCATTTCTTCACCAGCTCCTAAGATATCCTCCTCACTTTCTTGAGCTTCATCATCAGATAAGAGAAATGCTCTCAAATCTGCATAAGTAGATAGGACCAGAGGTTGAGTATCCAGCTCCCCATCATGTGAAGGTTTGCCTTCATTTTTGGTCAGGGACTGGTACCTCAATCTAGTGGACTAGGTCTGGTCCACCTGGTACTTAGCACCAGTGCCTGAAAGATCAGCAACAGTAGGGTTGATTGGTTCCATATCAGCGGGTGGTATGTTTCCCTACAAGTCTTTATCCCCAAGTAACCCTTCAGGACGCGGCATGGATTTAGCCGTGCCTTCATCAGAAGTCGTGGAAGTTAAGTCCCTGTCAAGGGGTTGAACATTTCCCCCTGAGTCTTTGGGATGAGTAGTAGTACCCTCAGGAAAAGGATGTGATTTACGAGTGCCCTCATTGAGTGTGGAAGGCAATCCCGTACTAGCGAGTTGTATGTTTCTCTCTAGATATTAGGGATCAGGTACTATGCCCGAGGAGAATGAGTGGGATTGCTCAGAACCCTCCGTTAGCTTAGGTGGTGTTACCTTAGTCTCAGTGGGTGGCTGTTTAGAATTAGGCCTTTTGCTCTTCTTAGAGAGTGTTCTTGGAACCTCAGTGCCTTGTGACTTGGGTAAGATTTGAGTCACAGTCTGAGATTTCCCTTTCTTTGGCTTTGCAGCCAAAGGAAGTGGAGACACTGAATCCTTCTGACTATTTATAACAATCGTATGGGCCGTCAATTCAATATCAGTGACTTTAGATGGGTCCTTTGTAAAGTTATAGTTACTCAGGATGCCATGTAAAAACCCAAAATTTTCATCCTGAGTGTAGTCAGAACCCAGTAACACTTGTAAAGCACATGAGATAAATCTAGGGTAGGAGACGTATTTAAGCCTAGACTTATTCAATAGCTTGGTTACGAGATCACTGTAAATGATCTCCCCTATGTCAACCTCAGTCCTAGTGATGAGACAGTAGGCTAAAAGCTGCTGGATGGAGTTCACTAGTTCAGTGGAGGAGTAGTTCCCGCCGAGAACCTGAATCACAAAAGTGAACAGAATTCTCCAAGCCACAGGAAAGGAGTTTTTCAGGACTGGTGTTTTGTCCAGGTACCTCGGATTGATGGCAATTTTGCCTAATTCTTTCTTAACAACCTCAGGTGCAGGATGAGCCACATATTTACCATTATTATAATCAAGGCCAGTTGATGAACAAAAGCTGTTAAAGTCAAGGGTCAAAGGTTATTGCCCATTTAAAACTGAAAACTTGATGAGGAATTCCTTAAGTAGGCGTTGCTCAGTCTCATCAGTTGATGGAAAAGGGTCATAACAACAGTGCTCCAAAACTCCCTGAGGAAGTTTTGATAGACCACTGAGGAACAGTTGGTAAAAGCTTTTCTCAAAGGATAATTTAGAAGAAATTTCATTATGGGTTTGTAAGCAGGCACATTTGGTGGGTAGTTGAAGTTACCCACCACATTATTGGTCTAAAAAGTCACATTGTCTACAGTCATGTTGTTCCATTGAGAAGCATACTTGATTGTTTATTGTTCTGCCATTTTAGATGAATGTGTTGAAAAATAAAAAGTTTTAATGGCAGAATATTACACACCAGATGGTCACAAGTTAATGTCTAATGTTGATCGCTGTCGTGAAATGTGTAATATGTTATCAAAAGGAGCAATACAAAGATGGATATCTTTGTAATGAGCATGATTGACCAAACAAAATGATTTAAAAAGAGTAGTTTTCAATGAACAATTGATGAGTTAAGCTTGTTATTACCAAAAAAGCTGAACACCCACACACTTGCTTTGAGAGAGAAATTGGGCAGAGTATATTTTCTTTGTAAATTTGTGTATATGTTTTTTCTTTTCTGGGAGGTATTTATAGGTGAAGTGTGAAAAAGGTTGTAATATTTTAAACTTTGCATTTTTTGGAAAAAGTTAAAATTGTTTTGGTAACGCATTTAATGCAGTAACCCACTAGGTGCACGATCCCATTTTTCATGGCAACTGTTGCGCCGTTTCACTTTTACAGTGATGACGTATCAATAACATTCAAAAGTCTTTTGATTAGACATTTTGGGAAGGGATTGTGTTTGTGGGAGTGAGCATTAAATGCATGTTGGGGTTAATCGAGTGATATTTGAGAAGTGGATGCCCATGACTATTGGATGACAGTTAGATAAGGAATATTTGTTCCTTATTTAATGTGTCTAGTCACCAACCTAGGATATTAAGTAACTAAAGACTTGGAGCATTTAGTTACTTCATTTAATGTGTCCCTCAATGTCATGGGATTTATATGGGTTTCAGGGAGATGGTTTCAGGGAGATGGTTTCAGGGAGATGGTTTCAGGGAGAAAAGAATATACACCATACTGAACATGATTGATTAGGGAGACTGATCAATCAATATTCAACATGCCTAATTCTACTTTCAGTCTGGTGAAAGTAGGTTCATCCAAGGGTTTAGTGAAGATATCAGCTAGCTGATACTCAGTGGGGATGAAGTGTAATTCAATATCTCCTTTAAGGATGTAATCCCTGATGAAATAATATCTAATATAATAATGCTTGGTTTTTAAGTGAAGTACTGGATTGTTTGATATTGCAATGGCACTGGTGTTGTAACAAAAGTGGGTACCATCTTGTAATGAATGTCATAGTCATTGAGTTGACTTTTCATCTACATGATACTTGCACAACACCTAGCAGCAGCAACATATTCATCTTTATTTGAGGACATAGCCACTAACTGCTGTTTCTTGGCACTCCAACAAACCAAGTATTTGACATGCACTTGAGGTGCTTTTTCTGTCCATATTACAACCAGCATAATCTAAGTCTGAATATCCTTTGAGATCAAAGCCTAAACATTTTGGATAATACAGACCAAGGGTTGGAGTACCTTTCAGGTACCTGAGGATTCTTTTCACATCTGTTAGATATGATTCTTTTGGATTGGAATGATATCTTGCACATAGAACTATAGAGAATTGGATATCAGGCCTTGTTGCAGTTAAGTACATCAGTGACCTAATCATTCCCCTATATGAGGTCTCATTCACTGGCTTGCCAGCAAGACCTAAGTTGTATGGAGGAACCATGGGTGTTTTCACTGAGGAACTATTAGAAATTTCATATTTCTTGAGTAAGTTCCTAGTGTACTGCTCTTGAAAAATTAAGATTCCTTTATCATCCTGCTTGATTTGCAGTCCAAGGAAGTAGGTGAGTTCTCCTATCATACTCATTTCAAATTTCTTTGTCAACAGTTTCTCAAACTATTTACAAAGTTTATAACTTGTTGAGCCAAATATGATGTCATCTACATACACTTGAACAAGGAGAACCTCTCCTTTTGATTTATAGATAAACCATGTGTTATATATTCTTCCTCTGGTAAACTTATTTTGAATAAAGAAAGTAGAGAGAGTCTCATATCATACCTTTGGTGCTTGTTTTAGTCCATAGAGGGCTTTGTCAAGCTTACAGATATAGTCAGGAAACTCACTACTCTCAAAGCCAAGAGGCTGTTTAACATAAAATTCTTCTTTCAGTTTACCATTTAGGAAGGCACTTTTGACCTCCATTTGGTAAACTTTAAAGTTCATGTATGTGGAAAAAGCAAGGAATATCTTGATGGCTTCCATCCTTGCTACTGGTGCAAAGGTTTCATCATAGTCAATTCCTTCTTCCTGACTATAACCTTGTGCAACCAGTCTTGCTTTGTTTATGGTTATATCATGATCATCTTTCTTTTTCCCTGAATACCCATTTGGAGCCTATGGCTGTTTTTCTATAAAGGAGAGGAACAAGAGTCCATACTTTGTTTCTATAGAACTGATTCAGTTCTTCTTGCATGGCATTAACCCATCCTGGGTACTTCAGTGCCTCAGATACCTTTTTAGGTTCTATCTTAGAGAGAAAGTCAACAAATAGACATTCACTAGCTGAGGCAGCTATAAGCCTGGCAGCCATGCTTCTTGTAAGCATGCCTTTACCAGGATCACCAATGATATTCATAAGTTCAATGTGTTGGTCTCTTGACCATCTATCCTGAGGAACAGGATGAGAACTTGTAGAAGCTTGATTTAAGATGTGAGACTGAGTGACATCAGGGACTAAAGATTCAGTAATAGATCCTGAGACTTCAGTATTGTTCCCTGATAGTATATCAGTGGGTTGAGTGATCATTTGATCATTCTGAACATTTTGTTCATGTGTCTCTTCAGTGTTGATTAGATCAGGAGTACCTTCAGCATCCTCAGTGTGAGGTATATCAGGCCCATTAGGAGCAATCACTTCAGGGACATGATTTTCTTGGGTAAGTTTAGTGAGTGAACGTCCATGAAAGCTGATGTAGTATGAGACATCAGAATCTACTTGATATTGTCTAGATAAATCATCCTCTTGAAGAAATTCACCAGGAGGATATCTAGAGGTATCATCAATTCCTATCTCATTTACTGAGGTATTGGTAAACCTGATGGCTTCCATACTTTCATCAAATGTTACATGATAAGTCTCCTCTACTTGTTGTCTTCTTGTGTTAAAGACTCTAAAAGCTTTTGAGACAAAGGAATATCCTAAGAAATATCCATCATCAACTTTAGCATCAAATTTGCCAAGATGATCCTTATGGCCACTGGACATCCAAACACATGAATGTAGCTGATATCAAGAATTCTTTCCCTAAATATTTCATAGGGAGTTTTATCATGTCTTTTGACAATGATTGATCTGTTCTGGGTGTAACAGGCTATTCTGAATGCTTTAGTCCAGAAGTGCTTAGAGAGTACTGAGCCATTCAGCATTGTTCTAGTAGCCTCAATAAGAGTTATGTTCTTCCTTTTAGCTACACCATTTTGTTCAGGTGTATAGGGAGAAGAAAAGTTCTGAGAAATTCCTTTCTTATCACAAAAACTCTCAAGCTCATGATTTCTAAACTCAATCCCATTACCAGTTTTGATTTTTTTGACTTTTACATCATTTTGGTTTTCTACCATCCTGATGAAAGACATAATTATTTCAGGTGCTTGACTCTTCTTCGTGAGAAAGTAAACCCATGTGTACCTTGAGTAATCATCAACAATGACTATGGTATATTTCTCATGATTTATGGACATTAAACTTACTGGTCCAAACAAATCCATATAAAGAAGATGCAAACACTTCCTGATAGAGAAGTTTTGTTTAGTTTTGAATGAAGCTCTATGGTGCTTTCCCTTTTCACATGCTGTGCAAGGTTTATCCTTTGAATAAACTAGGGAAGGAAGACCAAGAACTTTGTTTTGTTTGGCAAGCTTATTAATGTTCTTGAAATTGATATGTGATAGTCTTTTATGCCATAGCCAGTTTACACTTTTTGAGGCTTTGGCAAAGAAGCAGGCTCCATTCAGAGTCAGTGATGACATGTCAAGGACATAAACATCATTTCTTCTAGGTGCTATCAGGACAATTTCTTTGTAAGCATTATATATTGTTCCTTGCTTATCATCAAATTGTACAATATACTTAGCATCACAGAGTTGACTAATGCTAATTAGATTGTACTTAAGACCATTTACAAAGGCTACTTTTGTGAAAACTACACCCCCACAGTTTATTAAACCATATCCCTCAGTAATACAAGATGAGTTATCACCAAACACTACCTTAAGACTTGGTTGCTCTACATATTTGTGCAGATAACTCTTGACACTAGTCATACTCCTTGAGCATCCACTGTCCAAGTACCAAATGGGCTCCCTGATGTGTCTCTACATAAATAATAAACTTAAGTTATTTTCTTTTGTGAACCCACTTTTTGGTGGGCTCCCTGGCCTTTACAGCCTAAATTTTCTCACCTCTTTTAAAGTGATCAAACTCATTGTGGTTAGTGGTGGAGTGTATAGTGCTTCCCTATGTATCACACTTTACACCAATTAAGGACTCACTAGACTAAGAGGATTCAGCTAGTACTCCTCCTCTAATCTGAATGACACGATTATATCCTGAGGTAAAGTGATCATAGCTTCTACAGATTTCACACTCAGGATAGTTTCTACAATCATCGGGTCTGTGATCATTGAAACCATAGTGTGTGCATGGTGGGAAAGGCTTTGCCTTTGCTTTCAGGATCTTCTTGGAAGAAGATATATAATAATAAGGCTGAGCCTTATAGTTATCAGTTCTTTTTAGTGAAGCAATATACATTTCATGATCTAAGGTCCTATGATCCTCCTTTTTACATATCATGTAATAGAGAATCCTATAGTAATCATCAGTTGAATGATTGGTATAGTGACAGAGTTCACACTTAAGTTGTGGTTTTTGAATAGGCTTGGGCCTAGGTGACTTTGATGAGCCAGTATTATGAACTTTGGTTTTAGAATCTTGACTTATTTTTGATGAATCAACTGATTTGGATGACTCAATCTTTTGAATCTTTAACTTTGATTCTTAAGTCTTTTGGTTAGAATTGACTTGTTCATCAATTAACATCTAAACAAGTTTAGTTAATTCATTTATTTTTTATTCTTGTTTAGTGTCTTTGACTTCAGTAGGAACTAAAGGTGTGGTTTGCTTAGCTTTACTAATAGTGACAGTTCCTAAAACACTCTTGTTAGAAGAATCCTGTGCTTCAGGCTTTGTATGTTTCATGATACCTAATCCTGGTCTCTCTTTTAGAGAGTGGAGTTGAAAGGTCAATGGCATTACATGAGAGCTTGGTGAAGCTCCCTGAATATTTTTCAAGGGAGGTAGTAGAGTAAGGGATTTAACTTCAGAATCTTTAGATGATTCAGGGGTATATAAAGTTTTAGTGGGTTCAAGAGACTCATTGACAGCTTGACTTTCAGGGACTAGAATTCTTCCAGTATTAAAGTTCAGAAGTTTGCTGTCAGGGTTGAGTATCTCAACCCAGTATTTGGTTTTTGGGACCATTTCTTGGTCATACCCCATTGACTCGCGCGAACTTACACCTTATTATATATAAATAAACACAGACATCTATAAATATAAAACAAGGATCAGGACCCACAAAATCAAGAAAACCGGAAGCAGTATAGAGCGTTCCCGGGTCGTTATGTCCCAACGAGGCTGAGATGGAAAATCGAGAGACGATTGATGATTGGTGTTTGAATGTAACAAGGAATGATTGGGAATTAAAACTAACACTGAATGAGCAAATGACCTCAAAGATAAACAAGGAAAAGAAACTAGAACAAGAGTCAAAGCTAGCAAAGGGCAAAAACACTTAAAAACTTTTACACTAAGGCACAAATAAGCTAATCTAAATCTAAATAAGCAAATTAAGCATGCAATTAAGCTAAATTAACAAGAGAAACACAACAGTACTAACAACAGTACTACCAGTATTAACTACCAGTATTAACTTAAAGTTAGTACTGCTAGTTATAAGTTAGTACTGTTAAGTTAAGGTTAGTACTGTTAGCCTTAACAAAACACAATTAGACAGTAAATAAGCAAATAAGCTAAAACAGGAGGTTAACTACCCAAAATAAGCACTTAAGCATAAGAATAAAGCAACCAATGGACTATAATGATTAAATAAGCTAAAACCTAAAACTGATTAACTCTAAAGTATTTTGAAAAGACAGATAGTTCTACTAGAAAACAGTACACTAAAATAACTAATCTACTCGAAAAAGCTGAAGAAACTTAAACAAGCTGAAATAATTAGCTGAATAAGCTAAAATTACCTACATACTAACAGTTTTAACGACATACTAACTTGATTTAGTAACTGCTTAGTGTTATTTTATTAGTACTGCTTACCTTTTGAAATCCAAGAAAATGAACTAGCAGTACTAACTTGGAGTTAGTACTGGTAGTGTTAAGTTAATGCTGTTCCAAAAGTGAACTAGCAGTATTAACTTAGAGTTAGTACTGCTAGTGTGAAGTTAGTACTGTCCTAAAAATGAACTAGCAGTACTAACTTGGAGTTAGTACTGCTTGTTCAAAACAGCCTTTAACATTTCCAAAAATCATTTTTATTTCAAACTTATTAAAAACAGATTATCAAATAACAAAGTAAAACACTTATAAGCAATTTTCAATCCATAATAAGCACTTAAATAAGCATGAATTAGTCTAGCAGTATAAACTTAAAACAAGCAGTTCTGCTGAAAGTAAGAATAATAAGAAAAAGAGAGATAGACTTACAAAACCCTTGCTCTAAACAGGGTTAAACAATGAAGCTACAAGCTCTAGCTTGCATAAAGCAAGCTAGTGAGAGTCCATAAGCCCATCCAGAACTGGCTTATCATCCATAACATAAGCTGAGGTATATTTGAGAGTGATTGGTGTGATATTCTCTTAACTACTTAACTTTTTAAGTTCACTTAGTTAAAACAGTTTGTAAACAAGCTGTATTGAGAGCTTTTGAACATAAAACAACTCAATTCAGAAACTTAACACTTGGGATTATAAAGTGACTTTAAAAACTCAAACTTGCATTAAAACTTGAAAGTGTTACAAGCTGAAAGTAAAAACTGTAAACAACTGAAAATGAGCTAAGTAAGTTTAAAAACTAAAAACTAGATTCTAAGATAGATTATGATGCCTCAAAGGCTTACAAGAAGCTCTATATATAGCCGAAGTATTGGACTTGCATCTTGTGCTTCTTTGGAGAGATAAAACCAAGTGTGCTAGTTGTGTGAGGAGAATCTAGAGCAAATCCCAGCCTTTGATTTCTTTTGAGCTTCTTTGGAAACAATCTCAGCCATCGAAGTGCTTTGGGAATGGAGAGGGATTGCCAACATGGACTTTATAAAGCTGGGGGGGTTAGTAGGGTGGATGATGGAGTGTTGCAGGGGAAGTATGGGAGCAAAACAGGGTGCGGGCTGGTTTTGGTATTGGCGGGAGAAAAGTTATACAAGTTGGGCTGTGACAGAGAGAGGTTGAAGATGATTAAGGGAATGTTTGGCTTTTGTACAAGAAAAGCCCCTCCACATCTTTCTTCTTTTCATTCCCTTTTTCCCCTTTCTTTCTTTTATAAATGAACTTTTCCAAATTTGCATAATCAGCCCTTGTCTTTGTTTCCTTAATATAACTTAGGGGTTTGGCATTTTTGACCCCTCAAGTTATATTTTTCTTTGCTTTTTCTTCTCGGAGTTGACTTGACTTTGATTGGGCTTCGTCTTCACACACTTTTCCATCCCGTGTCCGGTTTTGTCGCTTCTTGCTTGGTTTTTCGTCTTTTTGTGAGATATCCGTTCCTGCACAATACAAATGCAAACATACAAATACAATGCATTTTTGGTATGTTTTTATTCTTTTAAGTTCGTTTTAAATGGAAAATGGTATGTGTAATTAAACACATATCAGTCGTTGTGCGTAGGTATTATTTATTATCAAGTTTTACATTTATATTTTGCCAACATTACCTAAAAACAACACTAACGGGCAGTGTACCCGATCAGTTGTAGCTTCGTTGGTAAGTAAGGTGTCGATCACTAAGAGCGAGAGCGTTAATTCCTAAGTCTATCAGTATTTTAGTTATCTATGTTAGTTTTAATCTATCTAATCTATGTCAAAACCTATGCTAAACCTAGTTCTAACGTGAATGGGGGTTTTAGCCTGAAAGACTGACACGGGTTTTGGTGGTAACTTAAACCTACTTTAGACATGATAACACACGCAAGTAGATAATCAGAAGATAGAAGAGCGGTCAAGCCAATTATAAGGAAACTGTATTAACCATGATTAATCCAATTAAAACGTAGGTTTGTTTATTAGTGTAATGATTGACTTATCTCGAAGGGCATATCATTCCTAGATTTATGCGGTACTTCTTCCTAAAACCTAGACAAGCTAATTCTGTCACAATTAGACGCATCCGCATAAAGCAAACATTTGTTGATTATAATCTATCTTAGGAGATTAATAATGGTGATCTTATTAAACCCTAGCTCAATGAGACTTTACTAACTTACTGCTTAACAGCCCTTTATATACTAGTAGTCTACTGTCCAAGTCTTTACAAAGGAATCAGAACGTCATTTGTTGATCCTAGGTCACCTGCTAGTCCAACTTGTTTACTAAACCAATGGCAAAGATAGGTCATTATTTGTGATCCTATGATTCTAGATATATAAATTGCAGATATGGAGAGTTATCTCAATATCTAGCTAGCACGATATTTTGCATGTGTGCGTGTCATTTGACATGAACATTATTAGGCTCAAATTGATAACAAAAAAAAGAATAAATAATTTTATACGTAAAACAAGTTTGTTGGTATAAATCGGTCACGCTTAAATACAAGCGGTTACAAACCGAAAAACCAAAAATCCGAACCGAAATCGATAATAAACCGGAAATAAAAAATAAAAATGATAATCATAAAATAAAAAAATAAAAATGATTTGTTTAAGCATAGAAAAGGTTGGCATTTCCATTTTGAAATGGTAAGAAGAAACAAAGCTGGAATACCAAACCAGGACACAATCCGCCATTAACGCCATCTCCAAAGCTTCTTAATTGATTTTCATCATCTAATCCTATCTTCCACGTCATCAATTGATTTTCAGTACAGGTTTAACCCCCTCTTAGTTTTAGGGGTTTGATTAAAAGATGAACAAGATAGAAAGAGCACATGAGATGTATAGAGATGGTAAATATGAAGAAGCTTTGGAGTTTTATACCCAAGCCCTTTCGATTGCCAAAACCAATCCTCAGAAGATTGCTCTTCATAGTAACCGTGCTGCTTGTTTCCTTAAACTTCATCTCTTCAAAAAGGTACTCTACTTACTTTCCTATGTTTTTTTCTGTGAAATGTTTTATTATTACAATTTGGTTTATGATCTTTTGTGTGTTAGTTGGCGTTATGTGTCGAAAATAATTACTTTTGGATAATTAGGCGTGTTTAGTAAACCAGATAAGCAGTTTGGTTAAACAAATCTGACATACCCTCAAAATAGCTTAATTGCTGCATTGAAATGCTATAACCAGTTTTTAAAGCAACCCCTTTAGTTTAGGAGTAGCAAGTTGCGAAAAGTTGATTATGATTATTTGCTAACTTTAGATGTAAATACCTCAACTAATCAGAGTTTGCCAAACGATCATATGTTGATAACTAGTATATAATTGTAATGACTTTAAGGCAAAGTCCAAACATTATCACTTGCAGTTTGTTTTGTGAAATATGGTTATCTGATTTCGATTGTTTCTTTAAGATAATCATTCTCAAAGTATAGTACCGAGCACCCCCTAGGAACATGATTGTTTGGACACTTGAATTTATCCGAATCATTAGAATATTCGTTACGATTTTTTCTTCTTGAATATCTCACTGAACGTGCAATAGGTTCATCCTTTCTAGAACTTTTTGTTTTTTAGATTGCTGTTGTTCTTTATTCCGTCATCTTATGCTATTCTGGATGTTGGATAAATATCCAAGATGTTTTAAATAATTATGCAGTTTTATGGGCTGAAAGGAGGCCAGTCAGACTATATTAAAAATGTATAGTAATCTAATTTAATAAATAGCTTATACGCCAATAGGGGATGAATTGGATCAATTAATTTCACACAACTAGGTTCACGTTCAAAGAATCATTATTTTTTACTCCAAATGTGGGAATAAATGTCGACCTTGATTTTAATCGCATATTCTGTCAAATTGCAAGACTTAAAAAAATACCTTGAAACTGAGAGAAATGCCTAGTTTATTGGATCTAAAGATGAAAATAAGTTTAGGAAGTACACTAGCTTTATGCGATTGCTATTTTACTTTATGTAACAATCTTTTATGAATAATATATGCAAACACTTATTGTTTAGGTCCAACATGCATAGGTTACTTATATTGGAGCCATATGCCCATATGTCTCAGATCTGATCTTTAACTCGAATATTTAGTTGGTTCATGAGCTTATCAAGGCTATTTGAGTAATTACCGAGATAAATCAGGTGTTTTATGAGTGAGTCAAGGCTGTTTTGATTAATCATCGAGTTCCAGTTAGATGGTAATTTATGAGTCGATCAAGGCTAGAGGCTCCTCTTTTTAGTATCTCCATGGTGCGCATGGCCTTGATTGGTCCACCCGTTTTCATAATCTTGTTAGGTGACCAACCTGAATTAAATATGTTTGATATTTCACAAATGCAGTTGGGGAAGCCAAAAAAAAATCCTAATCAATTCTTCTGAATTGATCTACCTATTATAGGTCACCAGATACCTTGTTTACTGCAGTAAGATTTAGAACTTGGATTGAAGCATATACCTAACAGAATATTCAAGTTTGGAATGTGGCAAATGAAAGGGAAGTATGAATTTTAGCTGGGACCAATAGAAGTATAAGCATACTTGTGATTTCTATATTTAGTAAATAAAACACAATTCATTTTTGTTAAAGATTCTTACGGAACAAAAGCAAAGGAGCTATTTGGTTTTGGGAAGATTGTCATATATCGATGAGTTGATAATACATTTTTATTATTGAATTATTGTCAAATGATTGCCAATCATGCATGTGATATTGCCTATCTTAGCCTTGGATAAATATTGTGTAATTCTATATTTTGTTCACCCCGATAATTGATGAACAGGGTACATTATTATAGAAGTTATGTATATTAACATGCTCTTTTCATTGAACCACATTAACATCCTTAAGTTGCCAGTAAAACTGCGAGTTGCAACATTTAGCTCATTTATTAAGAGGAATTTGGATTTGTAAGTTTTTGCGTACATGGCTGCTGCTTTGGCCAATTGACAAAATTTAGATGCAAGAGTGTGATGAGGAATTAGAGAGGGTATATAGATCACATGCCACATGCGTGATCATTTTCTTCTCCTATCTTATAAAATATTTCTTTTGCGGATTATACAGTTGCAAATTAACACCATTTGCAGTTACAGAAATGCAATCAATCAAACACCTAAGCTATATATTGGTTTCAGATAATAGCTTTATCTGCGCTTTGAGAATTAGCCATATTTGACTGACATTTTTGTTATCATCTTAGGCGGCAGAGGAATGTACTTCAGTGCTCGAGCTTGATTACGAACATACAGGAGCCTTAATGTTACGGGCTCAGACTCTAGTCACCCTGAAAGAGTACCACTCGGCCCTATTTGATGTAAACCGGCTCATTGAGTTAAATCCTGAATCAGAAGTGTACCAAAATCTCGAAGCCCGACTAAAGACACAAGTGGTACTACCATATACCATTCTCAGACACTATTTAAGGGGTGTTTGTGATTGCTTATTTCAAACTGCTTATCTGCTTAAACTATATGCAGGTGCCAACTTGCTTAAATATGCAATCCTAAACACCCTCTTATAGACTACTAAGATCTATTTATTTTGCTTCTCTTTTCTGAATTTTCTTATATATTTTGGTCAAGGAAAGGCTCTCGCTCCAATACCAGAGCTAGAAGAGGAGGTTGATGAAGAGGGAGAGGAAGACGAGGTATTGGAGCTAGAAGAGGAAGATAGAGAGGAAGATGACAAAGATGAACAATCTACTTCATTACAGCTAGCAGAACACGATAGCCATGAGCCAACGGAACCTGTGCCCAAAATTGAGGTCAGCAAACCTGAAAACGCCCCACAAACTATAAGCATTAAGGAGGAAATACCGAAGCCAAAAGGGCATTCACGTCTTGATTATTCAAGATGGGACAAAGTCGAAGATGATAGTAGTGAAGATGACGAAGACGATGATGAAGATTCTAAACCTCAGTATCGTTTCCGTGTAAAGAATATTGGTGTAAGGTCAGTAAAGTAGATAAACGCAATAAGGATCTTAGTAAATTATTGTTATACCCCTGCCACCTCTCAGCTCTCCCTTATACAGAAATGAGGACGAAAGGGTACTTGCGACATACTTTGTACAGTTTGTAGGATGCACTTGCTGGATCAAGTTTATGATGGTCCCTTGAAATCAAAATGACAAAATCCTACATGGATTTAAGTTTGTAAGAGCATATATTGTATTTGAGGGTGACAATACATTTGTAATTTATATGATGTCAAAACAGATGCATACAACATATGTCTCTCTTAGAAGTTAATACAAGTACTTGTATGTATGTTTAGTTTCTACTTACTTAGGCAACAGATAATTAGATGGTCAATCCCTGTTTTGTTTCGGCAAAAAACGAATCACAAAATAAATAATGTTGTGGTGGATAGTCTATGATTCGAAAATTGGGTATCTCCAAAGGCTTTTGTCGAAAGCTTTTCCTTAAAAAGCTTTTGAAATAATGAAGAAAACTATTAATTAATGAACAAATTTAGTTAGAATAATCTCTCCTCTTTATAATGTGCTAGTAGGGTACTCGCGCGTTGCAGTGACGGGTACCCTGTGACGATTAAGCGAAAAAAATAAAAAGAATTTGATCCCGGTGAGGCCCAGTTTACTCGTTTTTATCGGTTCCGACGGGTCTTCTCCGGTTCGTTTTCAGACGACTTTTATTGGCTAGCCGAACTGATGGTGACTCCGGTTCCCGGTTGACCCGTTGGTCCGGTCCGGTTATCAGAACTATATGCACCATCATTTTAATTTGTACAATGTGTATAATAAATTAATAACATGTATTTTTCATCTTAAGGTTATTTTAAAAATAATATTAATTAGTATGTTTAATTAGTTTATACTTTGGATTATTTTGTAGCTTGTTTAAATTGTACATTGTGAAAACTTTATTGTACTTTTGAGTAAGATGGTGTTTTAATTGGTTGTATGTTATGTTTATTTAGTTGTATGTGTTTAATTGGATTGTACCGTATGTTTTTAATTTTGTATGTTTGAAATTGAAAGTTTGAAACATTTAATGGATGAAAATAGGAGTCTCTAGTGATCGTAGGTAATCGTCGTATTTGTTAGAAGTACTGAAATGTGCACCGTAAGGAATTTATTTGCTAAAATCCGGGGTTGTAAGTACTAAAAAGATACAAATTAGAAACGCACACAGGATAAACAACTATCACCGCCCCCTATCACGATGAACCCTAAACAAAAACCCAATTTCAATAATTTTGAATTCACCATAACACTCAAATTAAAATTCCCCTTTTGTCTAAATCATCTCAACTGGCAGTAACCCCAACTTGTTTCTCGCTGGAGCGTTGCGGTGGGTGCAGGAGATTCGATGGTTGGAAAGATATCAACAAATGTAGATCCAAATGGATGGACATGGATCTTTCGTAAAAACAAACAAGAGACATCGCATCCTATCAGAAACCCGTTTCAAAAGGAAGTAGAGAAAGTTGCAACATCATTCTTCGTTACGAATTTCCCAGAGTACATTAATGCCAAAGGTTTGCGAATCCTATGGACGTATTGTGGATGCGTTCATAGCTAACAAGCGATCAAAAGCAGGAAAAAGGTTTGGGTTTGTAAGGTTTCTAGGAGTCAAGAATGAGGAAGAGTTTGCTAAATCTTTAGCGAACATCTGGATAGGGAGTTTTTATATGTATGTGTCTGTTGCGCGCTTTCAGAGACAAACAAAGGCAGAACTTATGCAAAAGGAAGGGTTAGAGAAAGTCACCGGTCATACATCGGCTAAACATAACGGTAAATATGGTTCCATTAACTCTCAATTCAAAACCTCGTATGCATCTGTGTTGAATGGAGCTAATGTTGAGTGATCACGAAATGGTTCAAGTTACGATTTCATTGGAGGTAGTATTGGTGAAGGTTAAAGATGTTGATACAATGAGTAGTATGTACCGGTTGTGCAGAGATTAAGGATTCGAAAGTGTTAAGATTCACCATATTGGAGGTTTATGGTTGTGGATGCATTTTCATAACGTGGAGTCATGTACTACTTTTAAGGGCAATACGAATATGAAGAGTTTGTTCACGGAAATTAAACCGGTATCAAAGAATTTTCGTGTAGATGAGAGGATGGTATGGGTTGAAATATCGGGTTTACCTCTATGTGCTTGGGGTTCCAATGGCTATAAAAAAAGTGGCTAGCTTGGTTGGTAGATTCATGTTTTTTGAGGATGATCACTCGGCAACAATGAGCATAGGTAGGGTGTGTATTACTACCAAACAAATGAACTTCATATATGAAGTGGTGAAAGTGGACATTAATGGGGAGGAGTTTGACGTTCATATTCACGAATTGGGATCATGGAGCATAAATATTGCTGATGATCAGAGTTCTAATTCTTCAGAATCTGTTTTTAAAAAGGATGAAGAAGTCCTGAATGATGATGGTGAGGCATCTGAAGGTGGTGATTTTAATGAACTTTTTCAAGAAGAACAAGATTGGAAAAATGAAGAAGATAAGATAGAGTCGGAAAACATTGGAGAGACTATTCACAGTAACGTAGCAAACAATGTACAGGGACAGGAAACTAATCAGAAAACAGAAGAGATTAAAGAGGTATATGGATCGGACTTGAGTTGTCCCCCTGGTTTTGAACACCTCAAAAACGCACGTAAGTGTTCATCATCTAGCTCTCTTCAATCCAAAACAAGTGAGTGTTCCACTTCATTTAAAAAATACAAAAAAAAGATGTTAGAAAAAAGGATGTTAGGGGGATATCGATTATCCATGAGATATCTAGATTAATTGAGCTAGGAGAAAAATTGGGTTATGATGTGAAAGGTTGCCATAAATCGTTACATAGATTAATCGATGGAATTGGAGTATCGTTGGTGGATCGATGAATGTTCTTTCTATAAATGTTCGAGGCACCAAGAAAAGAAAGAAATGTGTTTGGATAAAAGAGCTGTGCTTTAAGAATAATATCCACTTTCTTGGTGTTCAGGAGTCAAAAATGACGCGTTTCGAATTGTATCGTATTAAGTCCATGTGGGGTAATTATGCGTTTTACTATGCATGTAGTATGCCTCGGGGTAGATCTAGGGGATTGATTTCTGTTTGGGATCCTAATTACTTTGTGAAAGATCAAATTTGGTGTGATGATTATTTTATTATTGTCCAAGGCAAATGGGCGAATTCGGATGAGGTGTTCTATATGATAAACATATATGGTCCACACGAGACAGTTGCTAAAACTTCTTTGTGGTCCCGAATGATGGATTTCATAGTAACTCATGAAGGTCACTATATTATCTTTGGAGATATGAATGAGGTTCATGATGAAAGCGAACGGTATGGTACAGTTTTCTCTAGGCTGGAAGCTCATACTTTTAATTCGTTTATTGATGACACATGTCTAGCTGATTTACCTTTGGGAGGCCGATCATATACATGGATGAATAAAGCAGGCACGAAGATGAGTAAATTAGACCGGTTTCTTGTATCAAATTCTGTGATGGATGCATTTCCTTATTTAAAGGTTACGACCTTGACTCGTGGGTGGTCGGATCACATTCCGTTAATGTTACATAATAAGAAGGTGGATTATGGCCATGTGCCGTTTAAATTTTTTTCACTCTTGGATGCAACGTGATGGTTTGGATGAGGTCATAAAACTGCCTATGAAGAATGCTCTCAAGGTGATTCAAATCAATTTGTGATGTTTCATGAAAAATTAAAGGTCATTAAGCAAAAAATAAAGGCTTGGAACCATAATGTCAGACAAGGTGATGTTTCTCGTTATCAGGAGGTTAAATTAAGGTTGGTTGAGATTGAGGGAAAAATTGATAAGTGTGTTGCTTCAGATGAAAATAACATGAAAGGTAACTTGTGACAGAAATGTGATGACTTAAACAAGTTGGAAGAAATTGATACATTTCAAAAAGCGTGAGTCAAGTGGGATGTCGAAGGAAATGAAAATTCCAAATTTTTCCATGAGATATTGAAACAAAAAAGGCATCAACAAATGGTGAAAGGTAGTATGATAAATGGTGAATGGGTCACAACAGGTGTAAGTGAATGAATGATTCCTCTCTTCCTCAACATATCCAAACAATACATATATAGTACGAGGAGCTTGGGCTTGAGCCCAATAGAACCAATATACAGATAATGATAACTAATGTCAACTAATGACAACTAACAACAACTAATGACAACTAACACAAACTACAACCCGATCTAACACCACACGAACTACAACCCGCACTATTTTGGAAAATCGAAGAGAAGGAAGAAAGAGGTGGCGGCTGTGTTTAAGTTTAGGGTTAGGGTTTGTTTGTAGAGAGATAAGGGAGAGAAAAGAACACATGCAAAAGAGAGTTTTACATATATAAAAGGTAAAGTTGTAGTGAAAGCGTGTCTCATGTGGAGATCCATTGTACAATACATAGCTTTTTCACTTGGATGTAGTCTTTAACCATGCATTATAGAGGTAGTTGAAGACAAAAAGTTTGTAAATGCAAAGCTTTTTCATACAAGAAAAAGGAGTAACAAGCAAACCAAGTCTTAACTAGCCATTGTGACTTTGAGTTTGTGAAGTAATGTGTATATAGGATAATTAATTTGCTTTAAAAGCAACACTAATGTACATTATTTACTAGGATATCCTTTATATCTTTTGAATGAAACACTTATAATTATATTATACCTTTATATTAAACGGTAAGATTATCCTCCCGAGGTTTCTTTAATGCACATTTGAAAACCCGCCCGACCCAATTATTTTGATATTGCCTCGTTCCTCCTCCACTCTCCTTCATCACCTAACTCTCTGATCTGTCCCATATACGTGTCTATAAGGACACGTGCCCCTCAAATATACTTTGATTCATACACAACCCCATCCACAGTTTTCTCACAGTCACCAGATCTATTATCATATACCATCTCTTTCTCTTTCTCTTTCTAATTCCATTTCAGATCTATTAGATCATTTAATGGCAGTTATCAGAGAGTTAGGTGATGAAGGAGAGTGCCTCGGAGGGATAATCTTACCGGTTAATATATAAGGTATAATTTATAAATTATAAATATAAATTTTAAATTTATAATTTATAATACCTATACCACCACGACGATGCCACCGACCTCTTCGTTGCCGATGTTCATTGTGTGTGGCGTTGGTGGTCGGTAGGTGACGTTGGTGACCTTAGATGGGTCTTTAGGTGACGTCGGTGACCTTATATGGTTGGTTCGTTTTGTTGGGGATTTGCATTTGTTGGCTTGGATTGGAATCGACGGATGTGTGTCGAACTGAGTTACAATCTCTGACGGATCGAAAGGTATATTCTAAAGATTTAGTTTTCAGTTGTTAGGGTAAATTATTGATGTTTCATTTTGCGGAGTTCCTGCTGTTTGTTAAGTTTATATAATACGAGCGACGATGTGATTTGTGTGCCTTTGTTGTTTCATGGGCGACGATGTGATTTGTGTGCCTTGATCTTTATGGTTAATTAAAACCTGGCTTTGTTCTTTCTATTTAAAATTATGATTTATGGTTTGAGTTTGCTTATATTGTCGGCTTATGCTCCATCGATGCCACCGCTCTTTTCGTTGCCCCTATCATGGCGTGCGACAATACGACGGTTGTGTGACGATGGCGATATGCTCATTGGCTGCAAAATAAGCCGACTGATAGCGTATGCTTTGTTACACTTTGGCCAGCGTGTAATTTAGCCATTGTGTACTTCAACGTAAAAAGAAAAAAAAACCCACTTTTAATAAGATGATAACAATATGGATTCCAAAAGGCTGTGATGATAATATTTGAGCGTCCCTAAGGAGATATAATTAAAATTCGGATTGCGTGCATCTTGGCGGGGCAAGCTTGCTGAGTTTGCAGCCATGACGGCCGTATCCTCATATCCGATTGCTCACTTACCTGAGCCTAAAAATAATAAAATAATTAATTTTTTCATTCTCTTTGAGCCAATACTTGATGGTTGGCGTGTGACAGGACACCTTTTGAACAAAGTGACAAAAAAACGCCTTTGTTAATATTGGAGGTAAGTGCGATCGTTTCTACTTGGTTTTTAATATGTTGATATAAGCTTTTAATAAATATTTTGTTACTGTTTTAGTATTCACGAAAGCGCTATTGATGCAATTTTGTTAAATTTGTAACTTTGGCGTCGGTCCGCATACCTGTTGAAAATAGAGGTAATTTCTACTCCGAACTTAAAAATTTGATTTCGGTTTAGTGATTTAGTGTTTGTTTAAGTGAGTTTTGCATAACTGAAGAATCACGTTTAAAACCATGAGTACAATATTTGTTCATGTATTAGGATGGCTATCATGCCCTCAGTAACAACAAAGCGAATAGATGGCTGAGGCATACCAGTAGTTGGCCATTTTGACGCTTTAAATCTGTTGCATACATGCTGAATCAGTTAACTTGAGACTTGAGCAGCCCGCATTGCTACTGAAACACGTCAGTAGAAGTATAGTTTATGGTGACCAGCCAAGAAATAGGTAATAATGGTTTTCAAATTTGATACCACATTGTGTTTTCTTATGCATTCAGCTAAATAATAGTAGTCTGTCAACATGACTTCACTTTTGAGTGACCAATTTGAATTGTTGCACATGATAAGTTAATATCAATTTGAATTGTTACATAGTCAAGGACCCTAACTGCAACCAAATTTATCTTTCTACTAAACATTTTGGCGACAGGAAAACTAACCTAGCCTGTCATTGTTGTTCATTTTAGCTTTATTCAGATTCATACCATTTTAATTCGTGAACGTTGTTAATGGCAGAAACAAAGGAAACCGAAGTTATTTTGTGTGTCTGCTATAGCTCCAATGATCGTCGTCATAGTTGGATGCTCCTTTTTCTATCTAGCCCACGCAGAAAAACACGGCATTGCAATCGTAAGTTTCCTAATCTCCGTAAGTTAAGAAAACTATTTTATGTTAAAGTTACTGTTCAATAAAGAAATGAATGTTCCACTACAGATTACATGCGAATGTATAACTTATCGTTAATGCTCTTTAAACCAGAGTCGTTTTCGATGCCAAACGTCATTGCGTTTTCAGAATATTAATAAGCACTTTTGAAGGGTCTATAAGTTTTAAAGGAAATAAGCATTTTAAATAAGTGGCGGGTGTTTATTTTAAGTGTTATTGAGTTGTAAAAAAAACAAAATGAATGTTTCACTACAGATCTCATGTTACTGACTCATGTTTTGTTTGTGGGTACCTTACACAGGTCTGGGTTTCGGGGAGGAGTAGAAATTGTAGCAGCCCTGCATGGAAGATTTATTGATATGGTATGTGAACGTCTCGCGGAAATAATTTCGTTATATTTTACTCATGAGGTTCTCTTTTTTCGGATGGGAGAAATAGACCTAAAATTAGTGATTGCATCATTATTTTAACTACATATAGGTATATTACAGTCGTGTCCTTTTATTTATGTCACTATACAACCATAAGTCCAGAGCAGTAGTAAATATGTGGTTTTACCTTGCTGCTTGCATTTTTGACCAAAATTTCCAGCCAACATATTAAGTGATTTCTTTATGCCATAATGGTTCTTTCTAATAAGAAACTAAAAGCTAAACCATACATTTTCTAAAAGCGTTGTGTTGTTTCATTACACGTTCAACAGGAGGTCAAACAGTAGGAGGAGGAGCAGTTTCGGCAAAGGAAGGTCAATCACGAGAAGTAGTTGACGCATGTAATACCAAACTTTGCTTTTTATAGTGTGAAAATTTGAATTTATTCATGTGTATGTAAACTGATCTTATGCCAGTTTTTGCTTTATAATTGTCAGCGTGGTGTTATTTGTGCAGTTCGTATTTAAGTTATGTGGTTGTGTTTGTTTTCTGATTGTTATATGATTTAAACTATGTTTGTTTATAGTACAACGGATAACCTAGGTTCATGTGTTCTAAGCTAACTGATAGTACCATGATTAGGTTTTTCGATAGTTATGCTTTATAATATTCTACATGTGTAGTATTATTGAAGGCCATATACATGTGTTTGTTTCAACTGGTATGTACACATGGGAGTAAGCATTATGTAGGATTTGTGAATCATGGTTGTATCATTAAAATGACATATATATAGCTGCTAATAGATTGAGTTCATGAAATCCAATAAGGATGAAACAACAACCCAAACATGACATTCCTGGTCACTAATGGAGTATGGTTATAACAATGTGAAAACATATTTGAAATACACTTTTTTAAATAAACATGATTATATTGATTGAGAGCTGGAACTGCATATAACCACTGCAAAGAACAAGTCTATAAGGTTAAAAAGAATCAGGTCATAGGTGGGTTTCACATAATTTAGTACAAAATATAACAACTTATAATTACATTATAGAAGCTACTAAACCTGGATCCAAACACCCCAGTTCAGCTGGATCTAAACATCCTAGTTCAACACTAAGTGTGAGCAGACATCAACACAACCACAAGACAATCCTAATGTTGAGAAGCTATTTTAGACAATGTGATGTTATGTAGAGTTAGCTTATCTGTAACAGTCTTAGTTAGCTTATTAGTTGTCAGTTAGTTTTTTAGTCTTCTCTTGTATTCACAGTATAAATACTGTTGTATTGCTCATTTGTAATGTGATGAATGAAAATATCCAAAATATTCTCTCTGTCCATTTGCCAATATGGTATCAGAGCAAATCGATCAACCACCACCTCTAACAAACTCTGGTTAATCTAACAAATTCTGACCACCATAACAAACTTTGACCACCACTGAACAGTCACAAAACCACCACAAGTCATTAAAAATCTCCATAAAACACAACTCTAATCATCACAAAACACTCAATCCTTTCAAAGTCAACAAAATTTTCTAATCAAGTCAATCAAAACCACTCACAATCATCATACAACTGTTTTTCCCACCAAAATTCATTCAAACAAGAATCTAACTAATTTTCCCGCCAAAACCTTCACAACACCATGGCGACTGGAAATCCAGCAAATAACTCACAAACACCACCAATTACTGAAGACATCAATTCAATCCATCATCCTTTATACTTTCACCAGAATGATCATCCAGGACTTGTATTGATTTCCAAAAAGTTAACTGGATCTGAAAACTATAGTTCATGGAAAAGATCCATGATGATTGCATTGAATGCAAGAAATAAACTCAAGCTAATCAATGATGAATTTGAAGAATCTGATGTGAATTTAGAAATCAGATCAATATGGGAAAGAGAAAATAATATGGTAATCTCCTGGATCTTGAACACCATTTTTGAACAAATTAGTAATAATCTAAATTTTATCAACTCTGCTAGTGCATTATGGAATGAATTGAGTGAACATTATTCACAATTAGATGGTCACAGGATTTATCAAGTCACAAATGACATAATCAATCTCAAACAAACTAACACTACAATTGAATTGTATTACCACAAGTTAAAAGGACTTTGGGATGAATTTGATGCTTTAGAAGCACCTTATGCTTGTTTGTGTAGATGTGATTGTGTCAATGGGAGAAAAAAATGGTGAAAGAGAACAAAGAAAAAGGCTTATTCAGTTTTTAATGAGGTTGGATGAAATACTAATGTCAGAGGACAAATCCTACTCATGCAACCACTACCATTGGTTTCTAAGGCCTATAGTATGCTTAGACAAGAAGAGAAGCAAATGGATACTAGGTTCTCATCAATAGGTGCACCAACTGCCTTAAACACAACCAGTAGCAACCACAGGACCTTCCCCAATTACCCTAGACAATATACCCCAAACAACACCTCAGGAAATACCTCAACTGCTAGGAGAAGCTCTTTCAAAAAGGGGGTTTATTGCACAAATTGCAGTAAGGAAGGTCATACTGGTGAGGAATGTTATAAGGTTGTTGGTTATCCTCCTAAACATCCACTACACAACAAGTATATTCCACCTATGCAAAGGAATCAATCCAGAACAAGGACTGTGAACTTGATGGTTAACAAAGATCAGCTTCCACAGGATGAGACACCATTGACCACAGCTGATGAAGCAGGCTCCACATCACAGACTACTGATCCCTATGTTTACTCTAGGATGGATCAACTTCAGAATCAGCTAAATCAAATGTTGTTGATGATGCAAACAGGCTAGAAGGAAGTTTTCACAGCTGCAACACTCCCTCATATGTCAGGTATCTACTCATTCTTAGCTTCTTTTTCATCTAACATTAAGGAGATTTGGGTAATAGATAGTGGTGCCACAGACCATGTTTGCATATCCATTACACTCATGCATGATATACAAACCTTAACACATCCAATCCTCATATATCTACCCAATGGACAGACCATCAAAGTAACCACAGTTGGATCAGTAAAACTCACACCAACCTTTACACTCACCAATGTATTTCACATCCTAAATTTCACCTATAACCTCATTTCTATCAGTAGACTCACACACTCTACACATTCATCTATCACATTTACTCACAAGGATTGTACCTTTCAGGGCCATGATGGCACTATCATAACTGGAACACTCTTTAGTGGACTGTATACATTAACTTCATCACCAAAATCCTCTGTTCTCTCCTATGTTTCCTCTGTCACCAACAATTACCTATGGCATTCAAGACTTGGCCATCCTTCCTTTCAAGTGATCAAGCAAATAAAGTCACTCCCCAGTTTCATTCAATGTAAAACAAAACCACCCTGTACTATATGTCCTATGGCTAAACACCATATATTACCTTTTCCAATTAGTTCTTCTCATGCTTCCAAGAGCTTTGAACTTGTACATATTGATGTTTGGGGTCCTTATAAACACCATACTTGTAATAAATGTAGATATTTTCTTACCATTGTTGATGATTTTTCAAGAGCCACATGGACATATCTCTTACCAGACAAACACCATGTTTCATCCACTTTGAAGTCCTTTCACTCCTATGTCAAAACTCAATTCCAAACATCTATTCAAACTGTTAGAAGTGACAATGGCACTGAATTTTTAAATGAATCCCTATCCACATTTTTCAAAAGTCAAGGTATCTTTCATCAAACCTCATGTCCATATACACCCCAACAAAATGCTAGAGTTGAGAGAAAACACAGACAACTCCTTGAAATGGCAAGATCACTTTTCTTTCAAGCACAATTTCCAATTCACCTATGGGGTTATTGCATACTAGCTGCCACCTATCTAATCAACAGAATCCCATCCAAAATCCTACAAAACAAAAGTCCCTATGAATGTCTACATCACAAACCACCTGATCTCACACACCTAAGAGTTATTGGTTGTCAAGCTCTTGTTTATACCCCCACCACTGATAAATTTGCACCCAGAGCAACCTCCATAGTCTTCATTGGTTACCCTCCACACCAAAAAGGCTATATACTCTACCATCCCACTACACAAAAGATAACAGTCAGTATAAATGTAACTTTTCATGAGACAATTTTTCCATTTCAAACTCAATCACCACAAACCATACCCACTGATCCAACTGCATCACCTTTACAATATACCTCAGCATTCACACCTCCCACATCTAATCAAACCTCACCTTCACCTACTCATCCAAACACCTCAGTTCACAATCTAAGTTCAACATCAACCTCTTCAATTCCTACTACTTCACCCACATCACAATCCTTACTCACTTCAACTCCTACTACCTCACCCACATCAGAACCCTTATCTACTTCAACTCATACTACCTCACCCACATTAGAACCTTCTATCTCACCAGAATCTACAACTTCACCTCAATCAACTACCACACCAATTCCTCAACCAACATCACCCATACCACCACCACCTCCACCACCAACCAGAACTTCTACTAGAACTAAACAACTTCCTATAGCACTTAAAGACTACCAATGTACTCTTTTAAAATCACTTATTAACACTGCCACCACCAAAAATCACCACTCCAACTTAATCAACTACATCAATCTTACCACCAATTCTTCTCACTTCATAAATAACATTGATACTATCAAAGAACCACATTCTTTTACCCAAGCTTCCAAAGATGTGAAATGGATAGAGGCTATGAACAAGGAAATACAAGCATTAGAAAAAAACAAGACCTTGATTCTCACTCTCTTACCACCAGGAAAGACTCATATAGGCAACAAATGGGTGTACAAGATCAAAGTTCATGCTGATGGTAAAATTAAGAGATACAAGGCCAGACTTGTGGCTAGGGGCTTTAATCAAAAAGAGGGAATTGATTACAAAGAAACATTTGCCCCAGTTGCTAAGATGGTTACAGTTAGAACCCTCCTTTCTGTAGCAATTTCACAGGGTTGACATATTGAACAATTGGACATCAATAATGCATTCCTTCATGGAGACCTAAATGAAGAGGTTTATATGACTGTCCCAAAAGGCTATAACCAAAGCTTACCTCCAAACATTGTCTGCAAATTAACCAAGTCCCTCTATGGATTGAAACAAGCAAATAGACAATGGTTTGAGAAGCTCACCACTTTCCTTATTCAACTTGGCTTCAAGCAGAGCTATGTAGATACATCCCTTTTCATAATCTCCTACAAAGGCTCTCTCACATCACTCCTTATCTATGTTGATGACATCCTCCTAACTAGCCCAGATGCTTCCTTCATCAAATCCATCAAGACAAAACTACATGATATGTTTAGCATTAAGGATTTAGGACCTCTCAACTATTACCTTGGAATTGAGTTTCTAAGGAACAAAACTGGTCTTGCAATGTCATAAAGGAAGTATGATTTGGAGTTACTTGAACATGCTGGGGTCCTAAATGTCAAGCCATCTGCTATACCCATTGATCCTATAGTCAAACTCAACACAACTGATGGTGAACCACTTACAGATCCTTCTTTGTATAGAACCTTAGTAGGTAAACTTCTTTACCTCGCCATAACTAGGCCTGACCTTGCCTTTGCAGCTCAGGCACTGAGCTAATTTTCTCATGATCCAAGAATACCTCACTATAAAGCCTTAATCAAAGTTCTTAGATACATTAAACTCTGTCCTGGACAAGGCATTTTTCTTCCTGCCAATAATTCCCTCAAACTCACAACTTATTGTGATAGTGATTGGGCCAGTTGTCCCATTACTAGAAGATCTGTCTCTGGCTATGCTATATTTTTGGGAACAAGTCTCATATCCTGGCAATCTAAGAAACAAACATTAGTATCCAGATCTTCTACAGAGGCTGAGTATAGAGCTCTTGCAGCTCTACTTGTGAGATTTCCTGGCTCAAGTGCTTACTTCATGATCTACATATGGAGATACCAACACCTACTTTAATGATGTGTGACAATGCCTCCACTATTGCTCCGGCCAATAACCCTATCCATCACGTAAGGACAAAAGTTGTCAGTTATTTTTTTAGTCTTTTCTTGTATTCACAGTATAAATACTGTTGTATTGCTCATTTGTAATGTGATGAATGAAAATATCCAAACTATTCTCTCTGTCCATTTGCCAATATACATTCACACTTCAAAATACAGGACATGACAGAAAATACAAAAATAAAGTAACCATTAATGTACCTGATGATTTAGTTCACAAATTGTATCTCTTTTCTC